>CABHPQ010170162.1:16631-41627 GCA_902168405.1 Peromyscus aztecus
TGCAATGGTAACCATGCTGGCAGTAGTGTATTTAACACACATGTGTGTACTGGTAACCATGCTGGCAGTGGTGATGTATTTAACACACGTGTGTGCGGTGGTAACCATGCTGGCAGGAGTGATGTACTTAACATTTGCCGTATCATGTCAGGCACTCTCCAGGCATTGTGCCTTGGTTAGTGCAGCTATCTTCCTCACCCAAGAGGAAACTTTGCACATGAAGAAGTGGAAGAACAGTTGTGTGCAACCTATAACAGACACATGCACTGGTGGGGCTCTGGGAACCCTGGCCTTGCTCCCCTACTGGCCCACGCAGAGAGGCTTCACTGGGACCAACGGCCAGTTCTAGAAGAAGGAATTGTTCCCACTTTTATCTTTAAATCACTTCTCTGTGTTGTATGATATGTATATCATTTTAATGTGATATACTACATTATATATAATATATTTTAACACATGGAAATACATATTGTATTTAAATGTAAAATATTAAATGCATTTAACATATTATAATTAATATAAAAGGGTAACATTTTACTGTGAAAGGATTATATTAAATATAATTTTAATATAAAAGGATCTATTTATCCTTTAATATAATTTATTTTAATATAAAAGGACGACATTTGACATTTTCAGTAAAGACTTGGAAGAAGCATCATTTGGGCAGCCAGGATGTAAAATGTGGTGTAGAGAACCAGATGACTTTGCTCTTTTCAATTGATATGTATCTTACCCTTTTTTATAAGATTTTATTTTATTTTTAAATTATGTGTATGTGTGTATGTTTGTATGTGGTTTGTTCACATGATGCAGGTCTCCACAAAGGCCAGAAGAGGGCATGAGATCACCTGGAGCTGGAGTTACAGGCAGTTGTGAGCAGCCCAGTGTGTGTGCTGGGAGCCGAATTCAGGCCTTCTGCAAAGCTGAAAGGTCTCCTCTGAGCATCATTTTTTTTTATCATTTGAAAAAGAACTGAAGAAAAATCAGTAGTATAAGTCAAAGTAAGAACTCCCTTTTAGGTAGGCAAGCCAGATAGCCATTCTCTGTGGGTTTATCTTTGAGTTTTTATATTGATGGTTCATGACCATGCCATGTTAATTTCTTTGCACGTTTTTTTTGTTATAAAATGAACTCATTCTTGCTTCTTTTCAAGGGGACAAGGAGACCCACTAAGAATAACTACAATGGGGAAGAAGAACATATCGTCTTTTAATAGTTGTCCTTGGACCTATCTTGATAAGTATTAGCACAAAAATTTATTTCCAGCTCCATTCCCAACTCTTGCTTTTTATCTCTACTTAATATTTCTGAGGAAAATTGTAAAGTGCTTGTCTTCCTTATATAAATGGCTTACATGAATTAATATTTTATCCTTTCATAAAAATGATTAGGTTATTCTCAGTAAATCTGAAGAATGTTTGGGGCCTGGATTTCCTGAAAACATAGGCTATCATGTGAGTCAGAAATCACATTAGAGGACATGGGAGTCATTTCAGAGCATCTGGAACTGAAGACAATTTATTAATTCTGGAGGCTTTAGTATGAAGTAATCCATTTTAAATTATTGTAGCTTTTGGGATATAACCACCTTTTTTTTTATTTAGAAACTTCTTATTTTTATTTTTTAGAAACTCCTTTCCTAGGATTACTGATATGAAGGTCAAGTGGAGGCTGGGGATGGCTGAGTTGGGCCAAATGGACTAATGAGAGAAACAGATTGACCAGTGATATCCTTTATCTGCCCTAGTTGGTTGGAGGGTTAAAGGGAAACCCAACAGGAGAGCTGCTGATTGAGAACAGCCAACATGGCTGCCCTTGGTTACCATCTGAATGATGATTTATTGATGAGTTGAGTTTGGAACATTGGGTTCTCTTCTTCAACAACGGGTATAAAGTGGTTGCAGTAGGGAGGCCAGCTGGACTCAACAGTAATAGGTAACACATGAGGTCAACATGCAGCTACCATGGATGGTGTCGGGTCCTTTAAACATGTGGAGCTCTTCATCTTCACATGAGAGCAGTAAAGAGACATTAAGTATTCGGTTATACCAGTGAGACCACAGAGGCTCCCAACCATAAAGTACTTTCCCACAGTGACAGTGTGAACAGCAGAGGCAGCAAACTAACCAAGTCCAACCTGGGATGGGACCGCACAGATGTGAGTCCCTGCTTTAATACTGAACACTTGTGTGACCAGAACAAGCTCTTTAATTTTCTTTCTTTTTATTTATTTACTTACTTCTCTATCTACCTGTGGTGATGTATTGTGTCCCCTAATATACTGTGTCTCCCAATAAAATAAAACTTGCCTGGAGATCAGAAGAAAAAGCCAGCCACTATATACAAGTCAGGCAATGATAGCACACGCCTTTAATCCTTTCACTTGTCAGGCAGGGATCTGTCTGGATCTATGTGAGTTCAAGGCCACACTGGGAACAGAGCCAGGTGTGGTGGCACACGCCTTAAAATCCAACACAAGTTAACCATGGAGGTCTGGAGGCCTGTGCAGACAGACAGGAATTGACAGAGCTGGGCAGGAAGAGGAAGTGATGTAGCTAGACAGAGAGAGCAAATCAGATGGCCGAACAGCAAGGCATATAGGTGTGGGTAGACAGGAAGTATCTTGATTTTGGAAGCTGTGGAGTTGGTGAGGTTAGATTAGCTGTGCCTTTCCCTATTTCTCTGATCTCTCAGGTTTTCACCCCTATATCTGGCTCTGAGTTTTTTTTATTTAATAAGACTGTTTAGAAATTCATCTACATCTACCTATTTATTTAT
This sequence comes from Peromyscus aztecus, assembly GCA_902168405.1. NCBI lineage: Eukaryota > Metazoa > Chordata > Mammalia > Rodentia > Cricetidae > Peromyscus > Peromyscus aztecus. The sequence continues at coordinate 19,413 of CABHPQ010170162.1, forward strand.
TTTTGATGTGTGTGTATGGTTGTGTTTTGTATAGGTTTTCACTATGTAGCCCTGTCTGACCTAGAAATTGATATATAGATCAGGTTGGCCTCAAACTTATATTGATCCATCTGCCTTGGCTGCTCAAATTCTAAATTAGAAATGTATACCCCCACATCTAGCATAAGTTTATTAACTTTTTCCCTCTATGTTCCACCTCCTTGTTTATAAAATGGGGAAAATAATAGTCTCCTGTTGCAGGACTGTGTTGAGAGATAAATGAATTAATTGATAAATTCAAACTCCCATGCTAGGAGTTTGATTGGCTTATGTATGAAGCCCCAAAATGTTAGCTGCTATACATGACTGGGACATGTCATAGCCATCCAGTGTTCAACACCTTTTACACTGGACTCAGCATTGAGAAGATAGTAGATGCAAAAAGGAACAAATATGATTTTTATTTTCAGTTTTTCCAGACAAGATTTCTCTGTTTAGCAGTCCTGGCTGTCCTGGAACTCACTTTTGTAGACCAGGCTGGCCTTTAACTCACAGAGATCCACCTGCCTCTGCCTCCAAGTGCAGGGATTAAAGGTGTGTGTCACCACCATCTGGCAAACATTTTAAAAAATTTTGCATTTTTAAAAAATTGCATATCGATTTTAAAATTGTGCACAAGCTTAAACCAAAGATACACCCATCAGCTCCTTAGTAACATCCTCATAATGGGCAGCAAGGCTTGGAGGAGGGGTGTGCCCGATGAGCAGGAAAGGGCACCTTTGCCAAGATGCCACGAGGCTTCCTGAAAGGTTTGAAATGACACATGCTTGGTGACTAATGTGATTCCTTCCTGCACTTTTCTGGCCTTCATTCTCAGACCTGTTCAGCTTTCCAGAAGTCCTCACAGCTCTTCCTAGTCCGGGTCTCTTGGAGTTCTGTTGAGTGTTACTAAGAGTCAAATGATAGAGATGAGCATCCCTGCTGAGAAGGGACAGAGGTGGAGTCCATGGCTCCATGGCACTGAATGGTACACGGGTGAGCGAAGCCACTTCATGGATCAGGTTGACAATGAAGGTCACAACTGTCACTTTTTTCCTTGGGTGAAAAGGAAGCACTTGAGTAAAGGACTGTCATTCTGCTTTGTTGAGAAATGGATGAAATCCTGAAGTGTTTCTGGTGTGTTGAGTCATGCTAATCAAGCATGACTAAAATCACGTATCCCTTGGAGCACATTCACTGTTTACTGGAATCAATTGGAAAACCAAAACCAAAACCAAATCTGAACAAAAGAGGAACAGAGAAGCAGCCTCCTTTTGATGGAGGAGTGAGACTAGAGACCGGAAGATAAGATGAGAATGGCTGGGAGCACCAAGGGAGACTCCACAGGAGGGCCAGGGGTGTGGAGAATGAACAGCAGAAAAGAACAACACCACAGAGCCATGAGCTTCCTCACCACCAAGGGTCAAGGCTGATCCTCAGGACGGTGGATTAGAAGAAAGACAGAAGACAGTGTAGTTTTCCAGAAGTATACTTTAGGAAACAGGAGCATCCTACTTGGGGATTTCTTGAGTCTTTGTTACCTATGGAGGTGGTGTTATGCTTGTGAAATGCTCTCCCTAGACCTGCACTTGCCCTGAGTTTATGATGAGCTTTTCTCCCTGCTCTTTTGGATCCCAACAACATTGACCAACAAGCCACATGTCCCAAGAAACAAATGTCCTCTCCTACATGCTCATTCAACCAACCTTTGAGCAATGGAGGCATTCGGACTCTGGACAATTAGATGTTACTGCATGTCATATGTCACACTATTCAGAGTTTCTTTCCTGGGGAATGGGAGCAATTACTCAATGGGTCCTTGTTCTAGAAACATCTTAACCCATAAATCAACTCTTGTTGTCTGAAGCTTCATTATCACCGGGTGAGCTTGAGTAGACATGCTTCTCATATTGACCAAAATGTCCCCACTGGTCAGCTCACTTGCCCCTGACCACTCTCGCCACTCACTGAGCTCGCACATGTGAGCAAAGCTCCCTCTGCTCCCGCCTGTCTCTGCCTATCTCTCCAGCCTTGTGGTGCTCTGCCTCTCATCCTGGCTCCCAGGAGAAGCTCTCTGCATTTTTCTATAGGCTCCAGGTTTTTCGCATTTGTGAACAGGCCCTACCTGGAATTCTCTTCCCGGTTATTCTAGACCAAGATTACTCATCTCTCAGGTATGAATTCGGGCGTGACATATTCCAGGAAGCTTGTTTTAAGCTCAGGGTTATTCCCTCAGTGCCCTGGGCATTGTTATCCATCCTTCACCAATTCTGAAGCATGAGCTCATCTTCCTAATGGAACTGGGAAACCCCCTTAAGTAGGCATCATGCCACCCTTGATTCGGGTACCCGCCATTACACCGAGTGCTGGCGCTGACGGGGTGGTGATGGGAGGTTTGCTCAGCTGCTCTGGTTTCTGACTCCCACGTGAAGAGATTTTTGTCAACAGGTCTGTCAGGTCAGTTTGCACAGCTCTTGACCTACCCCTGGGGTTAAGCAAGGGAGGGCATAAGCTTTGGCTCGAGCCAGTCAGCACATAAGGTTGTCTTGAACACAGCCAAGGGACACGGGCCATAAACAAAATATTTCACCTTTGCACCCTCTGCTCTTCTGGTCCCTGACAGGTGGCTTTTTGTCATTCTAGTCACACGCTCTGTGGTCCCCGGCTTCTTCTGGCTTTCAAGGACACTGGATATGGGCTGGATGCTGTGTGCCAGCTGAGGATACAAGGCCTGTTATAGGCTTCCCTGGCTGTGGTAAATGGCCTGAGGACTGTGGTTAGTGTCCCCAAGACTAGTTCTTAGAAATCAGGGGGTAATAAAGACCCTTTGTCCCTCTGCTCCTCCATGATGCCCCTGATTAGTTCTGCCAGCTCAGAACTAAGTTCTTATGCTCCCCAGCTCAGGGGAAGGAAGCCAGCAGTGGGGTACTTAAGGAGCTGCTCAGAGCAGCTGCTGTGGAGGCTTCATGAGAAAACCACAATGGTTAGTTTCTGGATATGAGCAGCACTCCCCCCAACCTCCAGGGGGTAATAGAGAGAGGCAAGGAAACAATGGAACAATGGCTGTACCCTTCCAACCCTCACACCTAAGGATACAAGTGAGAATGTATATGTACCACAAATAGCACACACACACACACACACACACACACACACACACACACACACACACCCCACAATACATTCATCACGCATGCCACACATATAGAAACACTACACATACTACATACTACCTATACTCACACAGCACATTTACACTATGAATGTCACATAAGTACCACATATTAGGAACTCAGCTTTCATCACATATATTACACCACATGCCATACCATACACATGTACACCTTGTCGATATTAGGCATATTACATAGCATATATGACATCTACACATACCACTTATCACATGCACAACAAACACAGTGTATGTACCACACATATCCACATATATACCACATACTTACACTTCATGCTACACATACATATATATATATATATATACAGAACATATACCATGTACACCACACCACACACACATACCACATTGTGTACACACACTTGGATTTAGTTCTTGGGCAACATCACTCCTAGCTCATCATATATCCTTGGAACAAAGGACAGGGGTTGAGACTCTGCTATGTTTAGCTCCTTAGAAAGTTATTTTCATTTTCTCTAGCTCATTGGTTGAAGGCAAGAGGGGAAACCTGTTCATACATTAGGGAGAACTGGGTAGGTGTGAGATTAATTTCCAAAGTGACTCTGCACAGGAGTGTACACACTTGTGAGAGCTCAACACTTCTTTTGCATATACATGTAAGCAAATGCTGGAAGCAGTGGATAAGTGGAGGGAAGGACACTGGGTCCTTGGGCAGGAGGGCAGCCTCTTCCTGGAGTCACCGTGCTGTTGAGCACCAGGACAAGACTGATGTCTTAGACTGTGCAATAGGAAGGTGACTGGAAGAAATGGACTCGAGACTCACCTGGGTGATCTGTTCTACGATTTCCTTCATTTACATGGGAACTCCAGAGACAAGCCAGAGCAATGCCCTGTTGTCCCCTGCACTCAGGTGACAGACTGGACCAAGGGAGTATTTTAAAAGTACAGTACGACACGAGGCACTGGCACTGGGTGTACTTGTGCCGGTACCCAGATGCTGAAAGCCTGCCTTTGTATGATTTGTGGGTGATTGTGGTCTTTGTATGGTGCTCCCTTCCAAATGGAAGGAAAATTGGACTTCATCCACCCACCATTGGTGAGAGCTGGTGTTTTCCTTGACTTCTGCTACCACAACCAAGTATCCCAGCTCGAGACCCGGTGTTGCCAGGGTTACCACTGTCTCTGGCTCCCTGTATGTGGCTGTGTCCTGGTCTCTTCTTATATGACCTCCAGTTCTACTGGATTAGGCCATACTACAGCATTCTCACGTTAACTGTACCTTTTGAACAACATTGTCTCCAAGTACAGTGGTATGCTGAGATGCCAAGGACAAGGATTTTAGTGTACACATTTGGGAAGGGGTGACACAACCCAGTTAATACTTGGAATCTTTCTCCATCTTCATCAAAGGAGAAACTCTGAGTTAGAGAGGCATTTTTCTTTTTCTTTTGCCCCTACAAATGCCAAGAAGCCACTTCCTGTTGAGAATGCTATTTCCTATAGGGATTTTTCCGAATGCATTCCTTGGGGTTTAGTTAAGAGCAACAAGTCCCTCAGAAGTGCTCAGCCATAGGAAATGGGATGTCTATATCCCAACCCCTACCCCACAGGCCTCGGGAACATATGAGGAGAAGGATTATAAGAGAAAGTGGTTGAGGAGGAGTGTTGTGACGTGGTGGCTCCTGGATGCAACATGACCAGTGCCCTCATGAAATCACAGCAACCATGACTGCCTACATAAGACCTACACAAGATCAAGCCACTGAAACATACCCACTTGGATGGGGGAGAGGATCATGGGGCTCCAGCATTTGCTGAGGAGCTCTTGACAGTTGATGGCTGCCGGAGGAGCAAGAGTTGGTTTATTTTTAGGCGTGTGGTCTTTGTAGGTCTTCTCTGCGCCTGTGGATAGCTCCACACACATGTGTATATATTGGACTTAATGGGCTACCTAAAAGGCAGGGCAATAAGGCTGGGAGTTGGCAGGGAGATGTGTGTGAGGATCTAGTTGTAAGGGGATGAGGGTCAATATGATGCACATACAGTGTATGCGTTTTGGAAATTACCAAGTGTTACTCCGGTTCACAGTGTGGCTCTGAGCTGAGTGGCACTGAGTGGCCTCATTAGCTCAATAGACAGTACTTGTCCATTGCTTCTGTAATACTTCCTGGATTGGACAGGTTAGCTTGAGAATGGTGGCGAATTATTTTGAGATCTGCAAACTGTGCATGTCTTGACACTGGTATGCTCACTGAGCTTCCCAGTCTGTTCCAGGCCTATGGCCCTGGATTCCCTTCCAGTAGATTGGATGAGAAACTTCCTATGAATCCAGCCCCACTACCAGTGCTCAGAGCACTTTGGAAATTCCTGGAAAGCCATACAGTAGAATAATTTATATGCCAGCATATTTTCAGACATTAGCTTTTAGAAACTGCCAGGCACTGTGGAGCCAAAATCGGGTGAATAATGAGGAACTAAACTGAGTGACGTTGCAGTAATCACGAGGAAGCTTCAACTTGGAGAGTCACCGTGCTTGTCTTTATATGGAGTTGGGAATCTGCCTCTGAAGTTTATTCCCAGAGGCTTGGTGAAGGGTTGTGAACAGAACCATTGACTCACAGTCAAGGTGTCACCTCTCAAAGGTCACACACTCACTGTACATGTCTGGTGTTTACTTCTTATAAACCACTTTGTTCTTTGTAACAGTACTTTCTTGAGAATTAACCGGAGTCCCACAACAACTACATTAGGCCCTTCTAAAGGCATCTCCCTTGATGACCTCCTAGCAAGCCCTATCCATCATCTGAAAGAATTCAATGTCTCCCAACACCCTCAAAGCTTCAAACGTGAAGAAATCTTTGCTGGGGCACCCTTAAAGCATATCCAAACCACAAAGGTGCATTCAGACGTCAGGCAAGAGACACATGGCCGGTACTGCAGGTTCTTGTTGTACAGCTACTGTCATTTGCATACTGCATTCCTCATTAATCAGAGCACACAGTCCACATGGGAGGGAGCCGAACCAGCATCCTCACTGTTGACTCTGCTTGGGAGTTCCAATGTTAGGCAAGGGCTGAGACTCTCAGAAGGTCCCTGTGAAGGCCACTCCTTGGGATGGTGACTGGGATCAAGAGAAGCCAGCTGCTTTGTAGTATGTCCTAGGTCCTTTAAGTACACAGCTGCCCAGAATATACATATCTTCTCTGTCTTCGTCCTTGTCCCAGGCTCATGTACAGCAGGAAAATAGGAAGCATTCTGAGTGCCCAACCGGAGGAGGATACTTAAATTAGCCATTGTTCAGTCATAGTCTGGGCCATGATGCTGCCATAGCTTCATGGTGATGGGGAACCTTTTAGGTTCCAGCATAGTGACTGAAAAAGACAGGCTATAGGAGAAGAATACTATTTGATTTCAATCATATCTAAACACGTAGCATAAATAAACCGTAAAATGTCGATTTATTTTTGTGTGGAGTATTGATCCCCCCATAATCTCTGAATTTTTATATAAACAATGAAATATATTTAATTATTTGAAAAGTAACCAGTTTACGAAGTCAAACAGCAAATGAATCTCTAGATAACTTTTGGAAGGCAAGACACAAGCTTATGTCTATCCTTTGCCTCTCCATTGTCTTTCTACTGCTCCCTAGCTAGATTTTACACCAGAGGAAGAGCCACAGCCTCTGAACAAACCCAAACATACCAAATCTGACATTGCCTGAGGCCCTCCCAGTCCTCCCTGCAGCTAGTCCTGGCACTTTAGAACTCACCCATCTGGGAATACTGATGAGCAAATGCTGTATTCCAGGCACAGCTCTGGCTAGAGACACCATCCCTGTCCTCACTTCTATCTTTTCTACTCTTTGCTAACCAGCATCTCTCTTCCCTTGGAGGTTCATTCTCCCATCGTCCATGGGAGGATGGCAGGGAGGATGGAGAGAAGAGCTCACACTGAGCCTCTACCTTTGTGTCAGGTGTTCCCACTCTAACCACGTGAGGATTTCATAGGAGAGGGAACAATCTCAAAGAAAGTGCCAGCTAGTTAATTTTCCAACACACACACACACACACACACACACTTCCAGAGAGCATCCGTTTACAGAGTGAAAGGCTTGTGTGGGCTCATGGTTTTAATCCCTTTGAGTCAATGCTCAGGCAGACCCATCCCTTTCAGGCCTCTGTTGGAAGTGTCCGATGGTGAGGACCAGGGTCTTGATGTCCTTTCAAAGGCAGATACTCCAGTGACCTGGAGACAACCTTCTGGCTACCAACCTTAAAGGTTCCAGCTGCCTCCCAGATGTGCCACATTGGGACAAAGCCTTCAACACCTGAGCTCTCAGAGAAGCGTTGGAAATCCAAACTACAGCAAAAGACGCTAAGTAACTTCTTCAAGGTCACTGTGGTGGTTTAAATGATTAAATGTCCCCCATAGACTCATGTATTGGAGCCCTTTGTCACCAGTTAGTGGCACTTTTTGGAGAGGTTATGGGGAGGTGTTGCCTTGCTGGAGGAAGCGCATCATTGGGAGTGGGGTTGGAGAGTTTACAGCCACTCTCCACCGTTCGTTCTCTGCTTTATGCTCGTGGATGAGGACATGTTCTCTCAGGTTCATATTCCTGCTGCCATGCCTCCCCACCATAATGGACTCTCATCCCAATGGAACTGTAAGCCAAAATAAACTCTATCTTCCATAAATGGCCTTTGGTCACGGTGTCTTTTCTTGGTGACAGAACCATAACTAACTGTAACTAATAAAGCCATACAGCAACAAAAGGGCAGAGCATGTCCAAAGGCAAGCATTCCCCATGACACTATCTTAAAAGTTCAAGTTCTTTATTCCATACCCAGCTTTGAGTTCCCTCCAATTCAATAAGACATCCAGACATTGGAGCTCACCCAGAATTTCTAGACCTACTGGCTTTAAGAATGACAGTGATTTAAGGTTCAAACAACTTTTCATTTCTACAGAAACAGAACAGTGATAGGAAACACCCATGCTTTGCTTCTGTTTATCCTCCATCTTTCATTAGACCTCACCTGTCAGTCATATTTTGTGACATGTCAGAGATCTTGGCACACAGGGGATCTCTGAGCTGGGATGGAGCCCTACTACTTTATCTAGATACAGGTGGGCAAGTGATCATCATCTTGTTTCTCACCAGACTCCTTTTCTCTCTCCTTCATTCTCTCAAGCTCTTTCCCACCTCAAAACATTGCCCCTGCTCTTCTTGAGGAGAATACGCTTTTGACATCTTTTGACATATTCCTCTTCCGATGTCAGCTCACAGGTTGACCTTGAATGGTGGCCTTCCCTGATTCTTGTCTAATGAGGTCACTCCCCATGCTGCCCATCAGTGTAGCTAGCCAATCCTAGTCTCTGTGTATTTTCATGTCATCAACCACCACCGGCAATTATCTAATTTGTGTGTTGGTTTATATATTTATCCATTTTTGTTTGTCTCTTCCCCAAGATGCTGTCAGCCTTGTGGTTGTCTTGTTCTCTGCAGTGACACCCCTGTACAAACAAAGCACTCATGGATGTTTTTAAGTGAGAAACTGGTTTTCAGAGGAAACAGAGATAACTTTGTCTGTGAACTTTCAGCCTCTAGTGGGAAATGATGTGGTCTGTGGCAAAGAGATGAGTTTGGACCAAACACTATTGTCACTTTTAGACCTCTAGATATCTCTATGTCCTCCACACTGTCTCCCACCTCATCAGGACTCTGAATATGAATCCACCCTAACTGTGGAACCAGTTTTCTCCATGAACATAAAGGCAAAGTCACTCTGGCTTCCACAGTTTGTTTTTTCAAATGGGGATCAGTGCACTCTCAATACAATGGGCCATTGAGTTTTGTCTCTTTAATGTGTTAAAGACTTAACCCCCTCCTGATGGGAAAATTGCTCAGATTTCCCGGTTCCACATCAGTCCCATCCATTGCACAAGTCCAGCTGATTGCTTGTCAGGATGACACAAGATGGAACTGAAGTCAGAGTGTGACCCAGTTACAATGTTTGTGTGCTAGCCCACGGAGAAAACCAAAGCCTGAATCTGATAACAGAGGCTAGGGTGAGCTGGAGATAGAAACTGACCTGAATTCTGAATAACTAGCAGAGAGAAGGAAGCTGGAGAACAGGCTGGCACTCTTCCAAAACCTGCTCATTGTGTGAATTCCTAGAAGCTGTTTGACACCGAGAAATAGACTTGCCCAAAGGATTACATCACAGAGCTTTGAAGAGCAGTAATGAAAACCCAGTAGCTTGGCATCTGAGGTCAGAGGCCAGCCTCAGTGGGTCAAGCTGTCTATCTTTGTTTCCCTGCTACTATTATTGGTCCTGGTGCCCTGTTAAACTCTATGAAGAGATCAAAAGTTGAATGGATGTCTTCATCCCACAACATGCTTCTAAACAGCAACAGTAGCAGTACTGGATCACCCAGCATTAGACTCACCCAACATAGTTAGCCTCTTGGAATGGACGACTTCTGTCAATGTCATGGACTTAGAACACTCTAGTGGCCCGACTTGAATGTCTGCTCACATCTCAAGGGACAGGAAGCTTAAAATGTTTTGAGGGATTGAACTGTACTGAATTGGATTGTGTGAGGGAAAAACAGGGAAAGATTTACTGGATTCTTTCAATGTACTTCAGGCAGGGCAAACACAGCAAGAAAAAAAGCCAGACAGAGCCAAGCATGGTGGCCCATGCCTATAATCCCAGCTCTTTAGAAGCTGAGGCAGGAGGATATCAGAAAGTCCAAGGCCAGATTGGACTACATAGTGAGTTCCAGGCAAGCCTAGACCACAGAATGAGAACTGTCTCAAAGTGAAAGCAAAAATAAACAAATAAAAAACCATACACAGCCACTCTCTCCCCAGAAAGACACTGTCTTCATATAAGGACACAGGGTTACAAAGACTGAGATCCATAATTAAGGCTCCTTTCTGCAGGAAAAAAATGTATTTTAGGTCACCCTGAAGTATGAAAGAAGGGATCATGGTGTTTAATGACTGCAATACTCATGCTTGTCTCAGTGACAGGACAATACAGAGGGAACCGCCCAACACACATATAGAACATTGAGTCATGAAGCTCATTGGTCTGAAACACCAGACCAAAAGATCAAGATCTCTTAGAGAACACACACGAATATTGAGTAGTCTCTAACCTCAAACAGCCCCTTGTTATGATTCTTGTGTTGTCAGAAATCCACACTGAAGCTTAGTGGACTTCTGAGATTTACAAGAGCAAGAACATTTTAAAAATGCCATGGCCAACTATCTTTGACAATCTGCCAGCAGCGGAGATTACAGGATCGAAAGGGCCACTTACTTGGCACTGAAGAGTTCTTGTGGATGATAAGAAGTGAAAATAGGGTAGCAGAGCAAACTCGGATGGCGAGTGGGGGCCCTGAGTTTCAGTCTCCCGATAAGATCTAGGACAATACCAGCTCTCTAGACCTTTGTTCCTCCTATCTAAAGTTCACCCTAGAGCTCAGGCTCTTTAGTCCTGTGAAGAACAAAAATGTCACCTACACGATTAGCTAGACCTATATAGAGAATCCACTCAATTGAAAAAAAAGTCACTAAGAGAGAAAAACACCATCATAATAACTGACACTTATTAAAGGCATGTGTATGGCAGAGTTCTTGCCTGGCATGCCCAAAACCCTAGGTTCAATTCCCAGGACTGGAATTAATCCATTAACCTTTAAAAATGTATGTGCCAGACTCTGGCAATGAGCTTTCTCACATGGGGTCTTTTCATTGGTACCAATCTAATGAGGAAGGCAGCATTATAACCTCCCTTCATTTCTTTGATAGTGTGTGTTGCTTTCAAGCACACATGGAAAGCCAAGGTGTAGAAAGTGCCCACACTTGCCCAAAGCACTGAAGGTGGAAATCGGAAGTAGGCCAGGTATTAGGTATTAGCGACTGAGTTCCTCCTGAGGGGTGCCTTTTAAGAAGTGGCTTGGTAGCCTCTGTTGGTGGCCTCAATAAACACTGCTGGGAGGAACTCAGAATGAGTCTTGGTCAGTGTGAGTTTCTTGTGCAGAAGCAACTTCATGGACCTATCCCACAGGAGGGATCTCTTGCAGGCAAGTTGACGCATTACCTTGCAGCTCACTCTAAATCGCACACAACCACCGCCCACTTGAGCCCTGGGGACCTGACACAGCTCAGACATCACCCCACAGCTCGGTGACTCAGCTATTTGCTGACCTTCAGTGACAGTATTAGAACATTGTCCAGGGTCCCGACTTCAGGTGTTTGCTCACGTCTCCAGGGCTATGTCTCTGAGATACGATGTTTAAAGAGATTAGATATCACTGAACTAAACTGCACGTGGGTGGGAAAGAAGCTCCCTGGCTCCCCTTTGTAGTGGTCGAGGCAGCAGACACAGTTTCACGCTATTTGTCTGTAGCAGCAGAGTCATTCTATGCAGAGATCGCCACTCAGCTGAGGCTGGATCCATGGCTTTGCCGTAGTAAAGAAATTTACCATGATCCAGAATGAATAAGAGCTGGAGTCTATCCAAAGACTTTAAATATAGACTTAAGTCTGAGGATTTTTAGGAGCAGGGCACTCAGGGAAAGAGTAGGGTTCACCTGAGAGTGTGGGTGTGGGCTTCTGAAGGGAGAGGCACGCTCCAGTGTATTAACAATTGCCGTGTGTACCATTTTGGTGATTTCTTCAGTTATCATCTTCAGAATATTCCTAAGATATTTCAATGAGAACACAGAGTGGTTCCTGAAGGGCACCTAACAGGATTACAATTGATCAGGTAGAAATCTCCATTGCTGGGAAGGATATCTTTCTGTAAAGAAAAATTAAGTTTGTTTCCAAGGTTCCTAGGAAATATCTGGGGAAGAAGTGAAGCCCTACCCAAGGCTGTATATACCCACGCCTTAGCCTGGCTTATTGCTAGCTTAACATCCTTATGTGAAAATATTTTTGCAGAAAAATATGTGGTCTCCGTGTTGTCCACCTTCACAGAAAATATTTAGTGAACTAGAATTCTGAATTATCAGCTTGATTCCACTAGACTTGAGAGTGAGAGAGGCCTTCCCCTCTAAGGTACCTTTATTTTTCTCTCTCTTTTTATTCAGCCCCAGATCCTTACCCAGAAACCAAATGATGTGGTGGAAGCGAAGCCCCAGTGGATCCACTGAACAGCATTAAACAAAGGAACGACTCTCAGGGATGGGCTGGGATCACTGGGCACTTTTTGAGTTCTGTGCTCAGTTCTATGGAGAGAAAACTATGTATGAGAAGCTGACTGCGCTCTTGGGAGATGTCAGTTCTCAGCACTTTCTCTAGTGTCTCCAGGAAATCCTGCAAGTTGTGCTGTGCCTCTTTTTTTTTTTTCAATTAGACCACCAAATTTAAATAAAATCCCCTTTCTTCTTACTTGAGTCACATAACCATTCAGATCCTCAGTTTCCCCTTGTATAAACTTCAACCACTATGTCTCATTCCTAGCACTAAATTAAAGCCTCCATGTGTTAGTAATTCTGAGGAGTTCACATAAAGGACCACAAATTCATTGAGTGTATTTTTGGCTCCTGTCTCTTCCTATACTACAAGATTTTACTTCACAGCTTTCTAGACATGCCTTTTCATTTAAAATAGTTGATTCATTAAAATGAATCTATGCCTTTGTTTAAAAATAGGACATATAGAGCTGGGTGGTAGTAGCATACGCCTTTAATCCCAGCACTTGGGAGGCAGAGGCAGGTTGATCTCTGTGAGTTCAAGGTCTGCCTGGGCTACAGAGTGAGTTCCAAGAAAGGCCCAAAGCTGCACAGAGAAACCAAAGGGGGAAAAAAAAGAAAAGACATGTTCTATTATGGTGGGTTTTCCAAGTTTCGAAGCTTGAAGTCATCTATGGCTTTGGGCACTATAAATAAATAAAGTCCTTGAATGGCACCTCTCATCAAAAAGGCTGATTCAAGGCTAAGACAAAGGAGACAAATGTTCCATATCTTTATCAGTGCAGGAAGCAAGCAAGGACTATTTACAGAAGGCCTTCTGGTTGCCCCAACAGGAGCCTATTTGTGAGGCAGCTCCAGAGTTTCTTACCTTTCTTGATAAACTAGGCAGCTTCCAATGTGTCATTGAGGCTGACTCAGTTCTGGGTGGTGCCAAGAATGGGCATGGAGCAAGTCCTTCTGTTTGTGAGCAGCTCAGCGTCAGGTTGGCTTGGCTTGATTGACTCTGCATTGTGTCAGTCAATATAGAGATGTGGGTATTTGCTGATGGTCAAAGTGAGCAGCAGTCTCCAGAGCTGCTGCCTCTCTACTGACCTTCCCATTTCCTCAGCCTCCTCTAAACCCTCCTTTCCCTCTTCTGTTCAGATATCTCTTGCCACCTCCTGCCTATTCTGCTTTGATGACCCATAGCCTACATTCCTTAAACACCCATTAGTGTTTCTGGCATAAGTGGAAGGATTTTTCACAACCAAGAAACCCCAGCTTAATGTCTAAAGAAGTCTCCTTCCTTCATTCTGCAAAGGCAGGCAAGTAGTGACAGTTTCTCAGAATTTCTGGACTTGCCAGATACTTACACCATTGGCAGGTCTGGACTGCAATGTTCATGTGGTTTTCAGGAATTCCCACATTTGACGTACTTCTCAAGGGATTCACATGACCTAATAAGTTGAGAAATAGATATAATATTTATTATTGGACATTATCACTTACGTTTCTTTCTCTCCTAGCAAACTTAATACTGTTGAGCCATTGGCTCAATAATGACTTGACTAGAAAGCATCAGACTTAACAAAGTTGTAAGAATCATCATCTTGGAACCATGAGGATAAATTCTCAGTGTTGACTTTGGAAAGATAGAGAGGAGATTGGCATTCAAGGTCTCAAGCCTTCTTTATCTGAAAACAGAATTGAGAAAGCTAGAGCAGAGCTAAGTTTTGTAAGGATAAGAACTTCCACATGACAGATATCTGACACATGGTAAGCTCTCAATGAAACAGACTGAATGAATGAACAACATATTCAGTGATGGGAACGAATGAAACGTCTCTTGACCACTCTATTGACATCTTCCTATCCACATGGTGTTGAGAAGACACTAAATGGAATTCTAAGACTTGGGTGGAAACTCTGGCTGGACATTCACCGTCAGACATTTGGGTTCTGGAAGTATGATCATGCAGAGGACAGGCGTTATCTAGGATTTGCTTTCTGTATCTTAACTTTGTTGTGTTTGGTCAGTCGGTATGTGGTACTGCTATCTGTGGGGCAGTCACTGTCCATGGAATATCTGTAAAGGAGTGGGGTGTCCAGCTGAAACAATTCGCTCAGAGAACTGCAGCCTGTCCTAGGAGTTGAAGAGGGGTGAAGCATGGTTGCATTTCTCTTTTTAGACAGTCTAGTTTTCTACCCTATGGGACACAATTGTCATTTATCTATTTTCATTTCTTTTAGGAATAATTGGCACTGAAGTTCTGAGAAGTGCAAATGTGTGTTCACTCTTGTCTCTCAACATAAGCATGCTTGGTCTCTTTTACTACATTAGAGAACTAGAGATGAACTCAGAGTGGAGTCGGGCATAGTGACTCATGCCTATAATCCCAGCATGAGGGAGGCTGATGATGTTAGCTTCAGGTCAGCCTGAATAACACAAGAGTCCCATACAAGCCTTCAATAGACTTGGGACCTGGCTCAAAACCATATAAGCAAACTAACAACGCCCCAAACACTAGGTCATCTTTAAAAGGCCAAATAATAGGAGTATCATTGAGTTCTTCCTGTATTAAATTGGATGCACTGGTTCTCATCATCTACCAGGTCCTTTGTAGATCAGCTTGGAAGCTCTCTGTAGAAGATAAGGGTTTGATGTGCTCCATGCACTGAGACATTTGAGAAGAATCTCATGTGCGTAAGAACAGAGGGAATTCTTTCCTGGGACTGTAAACATGCTCAAAACCCGTAGTTAAGGAAGTCATAAGCCCCAGGGGAGAACCCATGGATGATGTTAAACTGCCTTCTAAGTAGTCATGCTTCTATCCATAGACTTGTGCCACTCCCAACCTTGATCGGAGGAGCTTTTTATTGCAGTGGGGTAGAGGTTAATGCAAGATTTATTACTATTCAAAGAGCCGAAAATCAGTAACTGTGAGTGCTCGGTGGGGAATAGGACCTGTATCACCCCAATACCCAAATCAGGGAACACCAAAGAGGAGGCAGAAAGAACGTAAAGGCAAGAGGACAGAAGAGAGTAATAGGAAATGCTCTCCGTGAACGTAAGATGGCCATGGCACACACAATCTCACAGTCTCTGGGATTACCTGCAGAGGACCAAGCCAGTTAAGAATTCTAGCAAAGGGGCTGGAAAGATGACACAGTTGTGTAGGAAACCTCTTTCTCTGGCAGAGGACCTACTGTCAGTTCCCAGAATCCATACAGTGGCTTATAACCATCCATAACTTCAGGTCCAGGGGCTCTGATGCTCCCTTCTAATCTCTGAGGGCAACCGGCATGTGAGTGGTGCATGTACATATACTCAGGCAAAGCATTCTAAATAAATCTGAAGGGAGGAATTCTAGCATGGGGGGGGAGGAGGGGTTCCTGAGGCCCCACCCCTCACTGAGGATCTTATCATTAGTTGATGACTGGTAGAAGAGGAAAATCACTCTTTGGTGGAGTGGTGCACGTACATACACACACTCAGGCAAAGCATGGCGGGAGAGGGGATCTTATCATTAGTTGATGACCAGCAGAAGAGGAAACTGAAAATAACTGTAAAGGAGGGTGTTGAAGCTTTGGAAGGATGCTCTTGAGGGAAGATGGAGGAGGAGAGGCACAGGGTGGGTGGATGTGACCAAGATAATCATGTACAGGTTTTAAAATGTTAAAGGAAAAATAAAAATATCACTAAAAACAGTAACAGAGAATGTGGGCCTCTTTTCAAGATGCAGATGCGGAAAGTTAAACAGGCAGCACGAAGTAAGCGAGCTGTTTGAACAGGACACAAGAGTGGGTTTAATTTGTTTTTCTCACAGTACGCAGGATAAGGTCCCGTGGGCCACACAGCATGTTGTGCATGAGTTATTATCCTTTCTCTTTTCCATTTGCTAACGCACTCGGCAAATATGTATTCAGAAGGAGCAGAGTTCAACCGGCTCTCTCCCCTGCACGTTTGAGTAACTAAATGTCCTGCTTGCTGGCCACTAAACCTTCATCTTCTGCGAAGGAGCGGTTTTCTAGTTTTCCAATTTAGCTTCTCACAAGGTTAGACTGTTGTGATTTTTTGCTGAAGCGTGGCAGGTCTGATGGGTAGTGCGCCTGCCTTTGTAGCATCTACTGAACGACTCCGATGGCCACAGCAGGAAGTCCCCACTTGAGGCTTGCCTCAAGTCCCTGGTCATCTGACCCCGCCCCCAAGTCCTCCCTTTGCAGCTCTTCAACATCTGGGTGGCAAATAGGACATGGGCTTTCCTGGGCCAGTCTGCTAAAGTCAGGTGAATCGGTGTAGTGAAGTGTTCAGGACAAAGCTATGAAACACATGCAACTCACGAAGATTTCTAAGCTTTCTGAAATGACGATAATAACTGCTTTGCAGAATTATCTTAAAGGTAAAAGGAGATAAGTTACATAGACTGTTTGGTCTAAAAATGAATTAAGATTTGCTCGTGAGTCTCCATCTGAACGGCATGAACCCTCTTCTTGCAGGCCTAACTGCTACTAAAATCCCACAGTGGAGCTCCCTTAAGCCACACTGACCTTGAAAGGTTCAAAAGCACCTGTTCGCTCACATGGACTCTTTCTTACCATCCATATTACATTTTATCATTTATTGAAGGTCATTATATGCTTATAACCCCAACTGGCAAGTAAAAATCATACTTATTTATTTTTTGCCCAAAGCTGGATACAATTGATTGTCCATGTGATATAGTATGCAAAAAGGAAAGACTAAATTACATGAAGTAAGTTAGTAAATTAAAGTGAACTAATAAATGTACCAGGGGCTAATGAACTCATGTTCACTTACATGTTACTCTAAGAGGAGGTTTACTGGGCTAGAGAGATGGCTCAGTGGTTAAGAGTGCTTGCTGTTCCTCCAGGGGACCTGAATTCAGTTTCCAGAAGCCATATTGGGCAGTTCACAGCTCCCCGTGATCCTAGCTCCATGGACTATGATGCCTTTTTCTAGCATTCCTCGTGTACCTGCATACCTATAGGTATACAATAACACACACACACACACACACACACACACACACACACACACACAATAATAGTAGTAGTAGCAGTAGTAAAAACATGAAAAGAAAGAATATTGATTGAAAACAGGACAAGGAATATACAGTACCGTGGTGGAGCACTTGCCTAGCATGTAAGGTCCTGGATTCCATTCCAAGTAACACATCACACAGACACACACACACACACACACACACACACACACACACACAAACACAAACACACAGACAGACACACACACGCATACACCAGCACTCATGTACTCATGCATACACACATTTAATTAAAAATGATCCTTTAGTCTGAATGATGATCCAGACTACATAAAGATCATATAAATCAGTAAGAAAAAAATAAGTCTTGAAAATGGACAAAGGGGAGAAACTCTCACTTAACAGTCAGTGGAATGCAGTTGATAACTTCATGTGGAGGCTGCCTTATTATTTTCCTAAGAGCCATTGAGATCCTATTAAGATTTTCATTTTTCAGATAAGGAGGTTGAGGCCTGGAGAAGCTGAGTGGCATGCCTAAGGCTGTATAACCTGAAAAGCCAGGAATTACAGCCAAGTCTAGTTCTGTTTGGTATTGCCTCTTCACTGATTCCATGACTTGATAAGCCTTTCTCTATGGAAGAGAAAAATCCTTCTCTCTCTTAGCAGAAGAGGGTTCGTAGCTATTTTACAGCTCTGTTTTGGGACCAGCACCACACTAGTCCCTGTAGCACCCCACCTGCTAAAATCAGTAGACTCCCATAAAAGAAATACCCTTTGGCCACTTAAGGAACCTTTGCAAGTAGTCACCAATAGATCCTAGTTCATATTCAGAGCAGGACAACACTCGTGATGAGTATTTTATTGGGAAGCCAGGAGGAAAGATTATATTTTTAAAAGTACAAGTTGGTGTTCTTCAAAATATGTGGCTGTTTTCAATAGTTCACAGAAATCTGAGGCAGAGTGTTTCTTTTGAGGCAGTTGTGGTGGTACACACTGGTAATCTCAGCATTCAGGAGGTTGAGGCAGGAAGGTCACAAGTTCGAGGCCATCCTGGGCTATACAGTAAGACTCTGTTCCCTTTCATCATCTTTTTAAATGTTTCTATATTTTTTTCTTGAATGTCTCCATCTGTTTAAATCACTTAGTTGTCAGAAGTGAGTTCAGTTGGAGGGAGTTAAGTACACTTCAAGGAGGTGTGGGACCCAGGCTCTGTCCTCTCTCTTTGCTCACAGGCTATCATGAGGTGATCATGCTTTTTCTACCACTTATGCCCTCCTCAGTGAATGGGAGCTGGTATGGGACCAAGGCAAAAAGACCAAGTAAGAGTCAAGAAACCCTTTCCTCCACATGCTGTTTATATTAGGGATTTGTCACAGTGAACAGAACACTGACTAATATCAACATTTATCTATGGCTTGTAACCCAAAGAGATTACAACACTCAGTGCAGGAGGCTGGCCATGCTCAGTCACATTGAGTCTCACTTTAACGTACAGGACTCTGGCTGCACCCCCAGGAAGCAGGTTGAGAGACTAAAGTGTTTCTTGCATTGTCTTATACTGTTTGAGAGGTCAGGACTGTATAGCTGAGATGAGAAAGCCTCCGTAGGAAGGTAGGGATGTCAAGGATGGAAATGAGATACATAACTAGTAGCAGAGATGGTGCACTAAACGATCATCCTGGGTTCTAAACTTTGGGATGCTGCCTGAGAAACCTCCACTAGCTCTGCTTGTCTTCCTCGATGTTGGAAAGTTTCTGTCTCATCAGGAATAGACCAGACCAAAAGATAGGGTTGGGAGTGCTGAAGCTGTCTCTCAGAATGGCACTCTGCATCTCCATCCAGCTCAGTAGCACCCCCCACCCCCAGATCTGTTGCCTTGAATTGCCTTTTGTGCTGTAAAAGCCAAATGAGAGGCTTTTAAATGATTTCCGTTGCCTAGGAAAGAGGAATAGTATCCAGAGCAACAAAATCATCAAATTTTATTATGTGCTAGCTAGTGCTCTATATTTCAAAGTTTTGCTTTAAAGGGTGTCATTTAGAAAGCTGAGACTGCTTCTGATTGGCTTGCAAGTTTCTATTGTCAAAACATATTACTGGGAAAGTACAATACGTTGGAAAATTACAAGGAACAGCACTTCAGCCCTATTTGGACTTTATTTATAAAAAAACAAATTAATAGCAAATGAATAAAACTTTTAAGCCATTATCCGAGTAATAATACTAAACAAAATAACTAATAAAACAGCCGCATCCAAACAGCTGTTTAAGAAGAGCCAATGATATTTCATCCATTGTCAAACTTGGCACTTGAGCAAAATAAGGACCAAAGTAAATATTTATTGAATCATGTGAGATTACTGAGAATTCCTCTTTTATAAATAGAATAAGCAAATAAACCATGATTTATAAAAATGCTGGCTAACTAAATCAGCTAATGGCTCTATTCAAAAAATTCTTATCATGTAAACTGTGAATTGACAATTATAATTGAAAATTACCCGTTTCTCTATGAATTTAATATACATATAGTTAACCACCTGCTTGACTGTTACACAGAGTCATTTAAACGTGCAAATGGTTGTTCAAATGTTTGAAGGCTTTTGAACCAAAAGCATTAATTGCCAGTCTGTGTTAATGGAAACACTCAGAATGGATGCTTGCTTTTCTCTGTAATAACTATAAAAATTCCCTGGGCTTCCAACTCTCTCTTCTCAGCACATGAGGAGGCTTTTATAGGAAAATCTCACTGGAGAGACAGACCCCCTCAACCCTGACCAAAGAGTTGAGGAGAAGGTAGGAAACATTTACAGGGATGATATTGAGATACATGTTCTTATTATGCCAACTACTCATGAGGTTGAGGCAGGAGGATGATGGAGCTCAAGAGTTGAAGGCCAGCCTAGGCAATAAAGTGAGTTCTTGTCTTGAAAAAAAAAATCAAAATTAGGGGTTGGGGAGACGGTTAAATGGGTAAAGTGCATGAGGAGCTGAGTTCAGATCCCCATACAAAAACAGCTAGGCATGGCCTCATGCATCTGTAACCGCAGTGCTGGCTGGGAGAGAGAGAGGGGAACCCTTGGAGCACACTGGCCGAGCAATCTAGCCAATCATAAATTTCAGATTCAGTGAAGAAATACTATTATCACTACAAAATGACAAAGGGAGCCAAAGAAGACATCCTACACTGACCATTGGCCTCTACATGCTTACCCATCTGCACACGAATTCACATCCACAGACAACTACACATACAAACAACAGTAACAGCAAAATTGACAAATGGTCCGTTTCTTCTAATATGGCTGTGCTGAAACAAAGGTCTGGATGATTCTTCACAAGAACCAACAGCTCTGAGACAGACATCAAGAAGCAGGCCAAGGCTAAAGTAAGCCCTGGGAGCACGTCAGTGCTCAGTTCCTTCCTGTTGACTCCTGGGCAAGTGAGCATGTGCTTTTAGTGGTCTCTGAACCTGGTACCTACTTATGCTTGCAGATTATGGCCCATCCCTATGATGCTTTTCCTCTTCAACCCAACGTGTCAGCTCCTGGTCCTCTGTCCCGGGCTTTGGTGCTGTATAAAGAAATGTGATGGTGGTTTGGTGTGTTCTTCCATCCCATCTCCTAGTGAGCTCTCTGGAGCAGGCAGTTTCTCCAAGGCTATGATGGACCATCACAATGCACACTAAAGTGAACAACCTTAGTGTTCACCACAGTGAACACTACAACTTATGAAACTGACCACTACAGTGAACGCTACAACTGATCACCAGAGTGAGCACTGTAGTGTTCACGATGGCTGAGCATCAGAGTGGACAACACAACTGACCACCACAATGACATCACAGTGGACACTATAATTGGTCACCAAAGTGACCACTAGGACTGATCATCACACTTAACACTACAACTGACCACCAGAGTGACCAGTATGGCTGATCATCACGGCGAACACCACTACTGAAAACCACAGTGGCAACTATGACTGGCAATCACAGTGAACACAAAAACTGATGACTGCAGTGCGATTCATAGTGACCACTATGTCTGATCATCATAGTGAACACTATAAATGACTATTGCCATAACCACTATGGCCGACCATCACAGTGACCACCATGACTGACCATCACAGTGACCACTGTGACCGACCATCACAGTGACCACCATGACCGACCATCACAGTGACCACCGTGGCTGACCATCACAGTGACTACTGTGGCCGACCATCACAGTGACCACCATGGCTGACCATCACAGTGACCACTATGCCCGACCATCACAGTGACCACCATGACTGACCATCACAGTGACTACTGTGGCCGACCATCACAGTGACCACCATGACCGACCATCACAGTGACCACCATGGCCGACCATCACAGTGACCACTGTGACCGACCATCACAGTGACCACCATGCCCGACCATCACAGTGACCACCATGCCCGACCATCACAGTGACCACCATGACCGACCATCACAGTGTCACTCTGCTTTCTGAAGTGTTCTGAAGCTTTCTGGCCAACAGGATGCAGATGGAGGCAGCCTCATTTTGACTCCGAGGCAGGATTCAGTCTATGTCAATGTTGAGCAAACACTTTGGGGACATGAGTGAAGGCAAACTGGGCCTAAAGCTTTCATCTTCAGTGGGGAGTCAGAATCTGAGGGATGTGACTTACTTAATTTCCTCCAGCAGCCCAGACTGCACACCTGTCTTTTTTTTCCCTCCAGATTTTTACTATTGTTACTTTATATGAGTAAAAACAATGTTTTAGGCTTGGATATTTCCCCACATAGCACACTGGAACGGCTTCCTGTCTTTCATC
>CABHPQ010170163.1:8687-51515 GCA_902168405.1 Peromyscus aztecus
TGTGTGTGTGTGTGTGTGTGTGTGTGTGTGTGTGTGTGTGTGTGTGTTGGGAATTGTTGGCGATAACCACACAGTCAGAAGTCAACGATTAAATCTATGTGTTCTGCTTGAGCAGTGAGAAGATAATGGCATTATCAATATCATAGCCAAATAAGCTTTTAGAAAAGAACTGGCTGAAATTGTTTTCAGTTGATGAAGTTATTTAATTCATTATTCTGCCACTGGATCTTTTACAAACAGAAGGTGTACTTTTTAAAAGGTGATCAACTGAGACATTATTACTGTATTTTCCCTCACTCTGGGAACCTTGGATTTTACCACCAATGGGACTTTAAAATAAGTAAGTGATATTCTACAAGCAAGACTTTTGATTTCCTTGTGGTATCAGATATTCTACAAGCAAGACTTTTGATTTCCTTGTGGTATCACCTTATCTTCTCTCTCTCTCTCTCCCTACTTACCTACCTATCTATTTTTTCTGTGTATTTCTGAGTATCTGCATACATTCATGGATACAATGGACATACCTTATGCCTTTGGAGGCAAAAAAAAAGCTTCTCAGACCCCTAAGAACTAGTTACAGGCAGCCATAAGCTACCACATAAGTGCTGGGAACAGAACTCAGAACCTCTACAAGTGCTCTTGACCAGTGAGTGCTTTTTCCAGGCCATGGTATTCCTCATTTATTTGTCTAATGTTTATAATACATGGGCATGGTCCTATCTGCTCTCACACTGTGGAGGTCTATTCACCACTCCTCATTGTCTTTGTGAGCAGTACACACTGAGACCCAAACCTATGGTACTTCTGAAAAAGATATAAGTGAGAGAGATGTAAGCCAGTGAGCAGAGGTTACACAGAGGGTGATGGAAGGAGGGAAGGTAGTAGGTTGTCTCTTTGGCAAATGAAGACTTTCACTTCTTAAGACAGCCTTTGTCTTTTTCAATAGTATTTTTATTTTTTCTTCAGAAGGTTCATATATATATTATACATATGCATACATATATATGTACATATACACAATATGTTTTGATCATATTCATCTACCACCTCCTTTGAACTACATTAACATTCCCCTCTCAACTTCATGTGCTTTGTGGCGTATTTGTTTGTCATTGTTAACTTTTTGGGTGCAGTTAGTGCTGCCCATATGAACATGAGAGTGTGGCCATCTCCTGGGATTGTGGGTAGCTTATCAGTGGCTTCATCCTCAAGGGAAAGTGACTTTCCCTAATATTCCAATACTTTGTGATCAACTTTGATTATGAAGAAAATTAAGAGAGTCAAGTTTCTTAAATTATCATTTGAATACATTTTCTATTTTCTTTTATAGATACTGTCATTAAAACTCTTCTTTAGTAGATTTATATAATTCTCCCTTAAATTATATGTAGCTATGGTCATTTCCCTTGTTGTTTTCTTGTAGAGCCTCACTTATTGGCCTTTCATGCTGAGTAGAATATTAACAAATAGCCAATTTCTATTTCAAAAGCCAATCCAGGGTCCCAAGAGATGGCTCATCAATTAAGAGTTCTTATTATTCTTCCAGAGGACCCAAGTTTGGTTCCCAACACCTGAATCCAAGTTAGATGGCTGAAAATTGCCTGTAACTCCAACTCCAAGGGATATGACTCCTTCTAGGTCTGTGGGTATATGGATAACACATAACACACACACACACACACACACACACACACACACACACACACACACTGTGCTGGCTAAATTTATGTCAAATTGACACAAGCTAGAGTCATTGGAGAAGAGGGGGTCTTAATTGAGAAAATGCCTCAGTAAGATGTAAGCCTGTAGGGCATTTTCTTAATCAGTGATTGATGTGGTAAAGTGGAGCAGATTGTGGGTGGGGCCACCCCTGGGCAGGTGGTCCTGGGTTCTATAAGAAAGCACACTGAGCAAGTCATGAGACGCAAGCCAGTAAGCAGCACCCTTTTATGGCTTCTGCATCAGCTCTGGCCTTCTGGTTCCCACCCTGTGTGAGTTCCTGTCCTCACTGCTTTTAATGTTGAACTGGAAGTGAAATAAACTCTTTCCTCCTCAAGTTGCTTTTGGTAATGTTCATCACAGCAAAAACAACCCTAACTAAAACACACAAACACACACACACACACACACACACACACACACACACACACACACACAAATCTAAGAGGAAAAAAAAGCCAACATAGACTACAAGAACAAGCCCAGTCATTCAAATGCCATGCCAAATAATTAAAAAATGCACTAATGTCTCTTCAAGTTTTATAAACAATAAAGTAATCATTACTTCTCTTTTAGATCACTTTCAGTGGTTTTCATAACAAAACAAAACAAGCAACAACAAAAACATGGTCTTATGTCTAGGCTAGCTTGCAACTACCTATGTATCCAAAGACTCCTGATTGCAGATGTGCATCACAATTCTCGATTTTTGCAGTCCTGGGACAGAACAAAGGGCTCTGTGTATGCTATGCATGTGCTCTACTAACTGAGCTCCATTCCCAGCTCAGTTCATGGTTTTCAAAGAAACAATAGAGAGATAGGTGGTTGTTCCTGAACTTTCAATGGAAGAAGGGTTCCATCTCAGCAGCCACATGGTGGTTCACAATTACTACTAGCTCCAATTCCATGAGCTCTAAAGGTCTCTGGCTATGCAGGCACCTGCTACACATAAACTAACACACAAATAAAAATCATAAATTTTAAAAATGCTTCAAAAATATTTTTCATTCAAAATCTTCTCAAGTATGTTCTTTTTTGTCTTATTGTATTAAAATAATAGTTAATCATTTTAATAGATTGAAACCATTAACTGTCTAAATAATTCTCATGATATCAATCTACTCAAAGGTTATTTATTCCTATTCTTTTAATGTTAGATTTGGCATCAAAGTTGATGTATGTCACTATTCAGATGAAGCTCTGAGAGAGATAATCTGGTTGGCCAGCTTTTCTTTTCTTTCTGCCATGAAATCCATAAATACCCAATGTACACTGAGAGTTCCAGTGTATACACAGATAAGCCTGTATTAGTGTGAGACACAGATTTTGCTCTGTATAATATCTTAGTAAGTTATTTTCAAGAGCATTTATTTATTTATTGGGGAAATGAAAACCATCTTTGTATGAATAGTTTTTCATCACATCGGAGGAATTCTCCTGAACATTATACAGTATTTTGAGGATATTTGAGTACTATGATAATATTGACCTGACTTTGGTGTTCATGATGATATTAGAGTATTCTGAAGCCAATAGCTAAAAGAGGGAGGGGTCAGAACATTATTGGAAGTATTCAAAATATCTCCATACACTGGGCTGCATGAAGTAGAACAAATAAATAATAACAGTATCTACAATCAACTGAGTACTTCATAGGCTTAAAGAACTGATTGGAATTCTGACACACAAAACTGCTTAGCAGGTACAGGCTAAAGTACAAAACCCTGGTCCATGAGAATGGACTGGGTCAATAATACATTTCTCATGGTCATGTAGTCAAGGCCTGTGATATAATGTTCTTTTGACCCTTTAATCCTTAAATGTGAAAATATTGTACTTTACTTAAAATAGTGAAAATTAGATTCTGCACACTGGATGTTTTAAAAAATGCCTGAGTTTCACTTGAGAGAGACTGTAGCTCTCCAAGTCTCAGATGTTGCCACAGAGATGATGGTAATAGAGGGGATGTGGGTCACTGTCCCATTTGCACCAATGATTATTATATTTTTAAAAATTATCTTCTATTTTTTTGAGTTTATAATATGGTTAAATTGTTTTTCCTTTCTCTTTCCTCCCTTTAAGTCCTGCCATATACAATTCCTTGCTCACTTAAAAAAATCATGGTCTCCTTTCTTTTCAATTATTGTTGTTACATGTATATATGTATATGTTGTTACATATATATGTATATATATATATGTATACCTATACACAGACACACACACACACACACACACACACACACACACATACACACATATTTATAAATCAAAACTTCTGTTAAATTGTATGTGTGAATTTTACTTCCTTGAAGACTGGACTATTCTAAATTATAAATATTATTTTTACTACACTTGATCTTAGCCAAAAGGGGAGGGAACAGAGGGGCAGAGTACTGAAAGAGACTACTAGAAAGTGGCAAGGGGGGCACATTTCAATGTCAGGTAAAACCTGGTGCAAGGGAATCTCCCAGGAGTCCTTGTCGACCCCAGATTAGACTCCTAGCAAAAGCAGAAACTTAATTTTAACTTGCCATCACCTGTGATCAGATTGGTGCCTAGCCCAATTACCATCAGAGAGTCTCCATCCAGCAACTGATGGAAACAGATGCAGCCAGAAGGGTCAAGTATACATAAGAAAACTCACAGAATCAACTTACTTGGGCTCATAGGTGCTGTGGAATGTCGTTCTGTATGCTGTAAATGTGTATTGCTCTTATTGATTGATAAATAAAATGCTGATTGGCCAGTAGCCAGGCAGGAAGTATAGGTGGGATAAGCAGACAAGGAGAATTCTGGGAAAAGGAAGGACTGAGTCAGGAGTCACCAGCCAGACATAGAGGAAGCAAGATAACAAGGCAGAACTGAGAAAAGGTACCAAGTCACGTGGCTAAACATAAATAAGAATTATGGATTAATTTAAGTGTAAGAGCTAGTCAGTAATAAGCTTGAGCTAAAGGCCATACAGTTCATAATTAATACAAGCCTCTGCGTGTTTATTTGGGTCTGAGTGTCTGCGACCAGGTGGGACACAGGACAACTTCCAACTACACATAGAGGTTCACAGAGACTGAATCAACAACCAAGGGGCCTGTATGACCCTGACCTAGGCACTCTGCATATATATTACAGTTGTGTAGCTTGATTCTCTTGTGAGACTCTTAACAGTGGGAATATGGACTGTCTCATATTCCTTTGCTGTCTTTTCAGAGCCTACTCCTCATATTGGGTTGCCTTGCCTAGTCTTAATACATGGGGAGGTGCTTAGTCTTACTTCAACTTGGTATGCCATGTTTTGTTGATACTCATGGTAGACTTTATCTTTCCTAAACAGAAATGGAGGTGAAATGGATTGGGTAATGGGAACAGAGGTGGGGGGGGGGGTTGGAGGAGAGGGACTGAGTAGAAAGCAGGGAGAGGAAACTGGGGCTGGGATATAAAATAAATGAATAAATAAATAAATAAGTAAGTAAATAATAAATAAATAAATAACTTTATTAAATAAAATAATAAGTCAGGTTTTCTTCACAGCATGTTAGCACTCAAGGTAAATTTCAATTATTTTTATTAAAGCAACAGAGTTACTTGAATGTGTTAATTCTCATTCATGCTAACATGAATAATTTGTTTCATCATGAAAAAATATTGATTAAAAATATTATTTCTACTCATTTAAGAATAACATTTCAATGAATACAGAATAATACTAGTGTTTTGGAATTTAGACTGTGTCCTAACTAATTAATAGGGTTTCAGAAAATAAAAAATAAAATTGTCTAGCTTTACTTCCCTTGTGCCTGTCTTGAATTTTTGTTTCAATTCTGATTCTTTGTTTGATTCATGGTGTCTTCTATAGTTGACTCAGGGAAAGGCGACAGGAACCATTAATATCTTGTCTTGCACTGTGAAAATGATTCTGCAACCCCACCATTTCTCATGAAGAATGGGTTTTAAATATGTATAGAAAGAGTTACTCTTTGATGGATTGCAGAATGGCTCTTTCCTTGAGAGAACAAGCCCATCCCAGAGCCTGACATTCCCCAACAGATGACACTTCAGAGCACTGCCGTCAATATACTTTTACTTAAAATAAAAATTGACTGATGACCAAAACACTCCAAAGTAAAAAAACTAGAGTTGTGTCCTCACCTAAAATGTGGTGTTGAGATTCAGCTTAAGAAATTCATTTTCTTAATGCTGCCCAGTCCTGGGTAGTGGTTCAAACCAAATTTGCATTTAGCTAAGACTAAGCAGGTGTTCTCCACAAACATGCACACCCCCACACCCACCCACACTCATGAACACATTCTGTTATTAGATAGGAATACCTTAATAGAAGGAATATATCAGTGCTTACTGCTCAACTGTATGAGGCTGGGAAGGTATTTTTCTGTTGTCTCATCCTAGTAGTATCAGGGAAAATGTGTCTTGCTTCTTTATGCTCAGTGGCTTTTTTTCAATATGAAGAAGGCAAGATGAAAGGAACATCTGGATGAGGTACTTAAATCCCCAGGTTCTGATATTCTACTTATCTAGTTCTTAGGACTTTCCAAACATTTCTTTGACTTCAGTTATGGGTGAATACTATTTTCCCATAACAAATACATGTGTAACCACACACATGTGGCTTACACACAGGCATACACCACACACACACACACACACACACACACACACACACACACACACACACACCACACACACCACTTTGGTAAAGATTAGTGACAGACAGTCGTAATGCTTTAAAGGTAACCAGAGACCAGGCATGTAGGTCCTTCTAAGTCATCCTGAAATGCTCCACAGTTTTCTATAGGCAACCTGTAATTCTCGAATATCTTGGATGAGGAAGCACAATATTTTCAATTATGAATTTTTGTGAACATTTCCAGGCTGACTCTGCAGGATAAAGAAAAAGGAAAAATTACAGTGTATTCATGTTCTTATAAAAAAAATCACTAACTTCTCATTTCAATAGAGTATAAATATTCTCTTTGTCTGTGTGGCTGTCAACCAGGGCCTCACTCTGTTTTTATGGGATGAATTTACTATTCTGTGAACAGGACAGGTTCTTTCAGCTCAAGATTATATCTACTGTCTTGTACTTAAGGGCATTGAAAAATCAAATCTAGTTTGACTTTTGTTTCTTTACACAGAATAATCTTTTCTTTTTAGCTTTTTTCTGGTCAGATTCAATTTTTAAAGCAATACATGTTTCTATAACCATATCTCATTAAACTTCTGGGCCTATGAATTCATGTCTTTCTTTGACTAATAAATGCTTTCTTCTAATTCATACTTAGGTGTTACTTCAAATTATTATCATTTTTTTTATTTTGAAGGCCTATTTTTCCAATGGTGAAAGTTTTTTATTAAGTTATATTTCTCAGGAAGTGGAGAGATGTCTCAACGACTAAGAGCCCTTACTCCTCTAGCAGAAGACCTAGGTTCAGTTCTCAATATCTCATTGCAGATGACTCAGAAATCCCAGTAACTCCAGCTGGAAGACATCCAACACTCTCTAGCTACTGTCAGCACTTGCATGCTCATGATGAACATAAACTCACACAAGTACACATATAGACACATAAATAAAATCATAGATATAATTAAAAAGTAAATGAATAAATGAATTACATTTTTCTCAACAATTCTCTTTTATATTTTCTCAGATTTATTCTCAAGTAAATGATGGTCATAACTAACATTTTTGTCTACTACTTATTGTTTCTAATACTACCTTTAAAATTTCAGGAGTTCTTTAAAGATTTATTTTATTGTTTATTTATGTATACGTGTATTTCTGTTTGTGAGTTTTCTGACAAGTATTCAAATGGCATAGAGTCCACAAGAGAGAGTTGGATTCTCTCCTGTTGGAGTTACAGGTAGTTCTGAACCACCACCCTGGGAACTGGGAATCAAACCAGAGTCCTCTGAAAGTACACTTAACTGCCGAGCAGTCTCTCCTTTAGTTCTAATGTTATTTCAATGCTGATTGTGAATATAAATGTCATGATCCACATTTCATAGTGTTTACATTTTGCTTTGGCTTTCAATCAGCTTTTTAATATGAACATATACTCAAATGTATCCTGTACACAAATAACGTGTACACTTAAAGTACAACAAATTGAACATACTTAAAGTACACTATCCAGTGTCTTTTGACATCAAATGGATGGATATAAACACCCATTCAATAAGTCATCATAATCCAAATCAGGTGCATATCTGTGACTGAGGCCTTTTTTCTAACCTATTTTACCCTGAATTCTTTCCCTATCTTTATCTCTGTGTAATGATTGATCAGTTTTCCCATTTCTTACATTTTGTGTAAATGTTCCATACACTATGTACTCTGCTGCCTTTTTATAACCATTCAGCATATTTATTTTGAGACTTATGTGACCATATGAATAAGTAACTCATGCGGTTTTAGTGCTGAACATCAATCTATTGTGTAAATACATAATAACTGCTTCATTCTTTCCTTGAAGAACATCGGAGTTCTGTCTTATTTTGGCTACTGTAATTAAAGTTACTGCGGACATTCATGTAGAAATCTGTGTGGAAGCAAGTTTTATTTTTCTCAAGTAAATACCTAGGAGTAAATTGGACTAGCTCCCACTGTGAGTTTAACTTTTTCATAAATTTCCAACAAATCTTGAAAATGATAGCTTCAATTTACATTTCTATGAACAGAGGGTGAGATTTTAAGGGGCTATATACAATTGGCAAAATTTGGGATAGCTGATAATTTATATTTTGAACATTCTAATAATACATAGTAGTATTTTATTTTTCTCTTCCCCACTGTCTCCTTGTCTTTCTCTCTCGCTCTTTTCACACCCTGGACCAATCATTCTACCAATTCCCTGGAAGAGCTTTGTTTTCTTCTGAATAGTTCTATTTTATTTTGGCTTTTAGTTTCCAGCTTCTCAGTTTGGTTCTGTGTATTTTTGAATTATAAACTGAGGCTATCTGTTGGCTTATTCCTTTTTTTTTTTTCTTACAGAGATTAGTGTGTATGTTTTCTAGTAAGTTCTGCTAATTGTATATACATCTTAGTATGTTTTTCTCTTATT
The DNA here is from genome assembly GCA_902168405.1 of Peromyscus aztecus. Classification (NCBI taxonomy): domain Eukaryota; kingdom Metazoa; phylum Chordata; class Mammalia; order Rodentia; family Cricetidae; genus Peromyscus; species Peromyscus aztecus. The sequence continues at coordinate 17,491 of CABHPQ010170163.1, forward strand.
TTTAGTTAGTTTTTAATGTTATTTATTTTATCATGATTTAATCTTAAATTAGCCAATATCTTTTCCCTAACATTTGAAAATGCGTGTGTGTGTGTGTGTGTGTGTGTGTGTGTGTGTGTGTGTGTGTGTGTTGGTATGTTCATGTGAGTACAAGTGCCTGCAGAAGACAGGAGGAGGTGTCAGATTCAGGAGAGCTGAAGTAAAAGGTAGTCATGAGCTGTATATGGGTACTGGGAACAAAAGTCCAGTCCTCTGCCAAAACAGCAAGTGCTCTTGTCCACTGAGCTTGAATTAGTTTTTGCTATTCTTATATTTTAGGATTGTTTTAATTTCACTATCTTTGAGGATATTTTTTTGTCATCTCTTTCTTTTCTTTCTTATTTTTTTTTAATCCATATATCTTTACTTGTAAGTGTGAAGTGTTAAGTGCAAAGAGTCTTTGGTCTGGTTCGATCCCTCTGGTTTTTGCTGCACTATCGATACTATACTGGACCCTCACTGGAACTCCTCTTGGTTATCCTGCTGTTGCCTTGTGTTGTGGAAATCCTCTAGCTTTGGGTATGCAGGACCAGCACCCTCACATGTTCCAGCAGATCACAGACGGGGTGAATGTTGTGGTGGGCCAACAAATAACTCTGGTTCTGGGCCTGGGTAGTTAGTTACAGGGTTTATCAGCCCACCAGTTCTCCCTTGTCCTCAACACCAGAGTGAGTTCTCCTGCATTGCCTTGGTGAGTTCACCTCTTGCAGCAATAAGAAAGGAGCAGGGCCAGTTCTCCTGCTTTAATGTCCTTGGGATTGGATCCGCCACTTCTGCTTCTACACCTTCCAGGCCAGCTCTGTTGTTTTTCCCGGGTGTGGTGTAGGGGCTACTCTCCTGAGTGCTCCAGCTGATGAGGGGCAGGGCCATCTCTCTTAATCCTTTGATCTCAAGGCCAGCTCTTCCATCTGCCTCAAGCATTGATGGATGAGAAGCCGGGGTGGAGGAGGGAAGGCATCTCTTCCCACCTATGCCACTACATGCTAGATGGGTAATAGGGACAGCTCTCCCATGCTCTCAACTTTGGGGCTGGCTCACCTGCACCTCTGTAGCAGGGTTCTGGGCTATTGTTCCCTTTGGGAGAGGGGGCCAAGTAGACGCAGAGTCAAACCACACAGACTCTGGGAGAATGTCGAAACAACAAGCTCATTTTATTCAGGAAGAGGCAAGCCCTGGGGCGAGGTTTAATGAATATACATCTGCTGGTGTGACATGGCTGCCCCTCATTGGTCCAGGTCATCTCCAGATCATGTTTCAGCTGCTGTTGCTAAGGCCATTAAGCAGACCCAGGTTGGCTCTCAGAAAGTATCTTTTTTACTTGTTTGGGCCATCTGGCCCTCAAGCCTGTTAGGGATGAGTCATCCCACATATCCACCCCTTTTTATTATTTTATAGGACATGCTCAGTGGGAGCTAGGGTGCATTGCCCTAACCTTGTTGACCCCACCTCAGGAGAGCTCAGCATAATGGACTGTGCCTATATTAGATTGGCTTGCCAAACAAGCTCTTATCCATCATTGACTACCAGCCCTGGAAGAGCTTCAATCCTGGAGAGCTGTCCAGGTGGTGGGCTTTAGGCAGTAGCCTTCTGTATCTCATTGAACCATATATACATTATCTCTCTAGGAAGACTCTGATCTAGGTGTCTGAGAGCTGATAAATCCTGTAGGGTCGCCTTTGTGGCCACCTTCTGTTGGTGAACCTGTTGCAGAAGATATCTGAACAAGAGAAGGATTAGTCAAAAATTTAGTCTCAAGGACATGGATAGGTCCCTAGTTATATTTATTGTGTCAATCAAAGTCTTTCTGGTGATGCATTAGCAACCTTGTAGGAGGTAAGGCAATTGCTTTATATCTATGGTCACATGCCAGTGATAACATGACCTTTACTAATGCCACAGTAGCGGGGCAAATCATACATTACCACTCTGAAGCTTCTTCTTTGTGCAAAGTCTCTTGGTCTGTTGCCGGACGCACATCTCTGGAGGGTACCCATATTAGTGTGATGGTATTCTGGGGAAAAATGTAAGCATATCCTCACCCCCGGGTTAATCGGGGAACAGAGTATTGCCACGGAAGGGTGATGTGATCCCTTCAATGCACAAAGTCAATGCTGTCTCCCAAGGCAAGTAAATAAGTGTGTTGTCCAATTTGGGCTTGTATGACAGGGTTAGCATATGGTCCTCGACCATGAGCATCTCAAGAGAAATAGCAATGTTGTGCAGAGTCAAACCACACAGACTCTGGGAGAATGTCGAAACAACAAGCTCAGTTTATTCAGGAAGAGGCAAGCCTTATATACCCTCCACCCAACCCTGGGGGACGGTCTGATGAATATACATCTGCTGGTGTGACATGGCTGCCTCTCATTGATTCAGGTCATCTCCAGATCATGTTTCAGCTGCAGTTGCTAAGGCCATTAGGCAGACCCAGGTTGGCTCTCAGAAATATCTTTTTTACTTGTTTGGGTCATCTGGCCCTCAAGCCCGTTAGGGATGAGTCATCCCACACAACTCCACCAATGGGGTTGCCTCTACTGTGCTGCCAACATGAGGTGTAGGAGTATTGTAACTGGTGGCAGGCAGGGGCAGCTCTCCTGCCCTTCTGACCTCAGGGCCAGCTCTCCACCTGCCTCAGGTGTTGATGTGTGTGTGTGTGTGGGGGGGTGCATTACTTACTTCTGAATTAGTTCCTTTTGGATCAGCAAACACAGTTTGTATTGATTGAATCACTTTAGATTTACTGTTGTTATTCTTTTTGTAAGATTTATTTATTTGTTATGTATAACAGTGCTCTGCCTGCATGTATGCCTGCATGCCAGAAGAGGAGCACCAGATCTCACTACAGATGGTTGTGAACCACCACGTGATTGCTGGGACTTGGACTCAGGACCTCTGGAAGAGTAGCCAGTGCTCTTAATCACTGCACATCTCTCCAGCCATACTGACATTATTCTTACCACCTAGACTGTGATGTATTTTGATATATCATGTGTACTTGAACAAGTTGCCAATTTTGTTCCTGTTGGATTTGCAGTGCTCTATAAGAAGAAATAACAAGTTGGTGAAAGTTGTTTATGTTTTCTAAATGCTTTCTAATTTCCTATCCCTATTTGTACTACTTATTCAAGAGATAAGTATTAAAATCTCTATTACATAGGGTTTAATCTACATTATGATTAATCCTCATAGTCTTTTTAAGTTTTACAACAGGGATTTAAAAACTCTTATGCAATGTGTATATACAGCTAAGATTGTTACATTATTTTTAGTATACATTCATTATACAGAGTAATAGGTTTTATGATGATATTTTCATAGATGTATGTCATTATCTTGTTAAAATGACATGTTTGTCCTTATCAAGTTCTTTTTCTGGTAAGAGATATTATATTGAAGTTTGCTTAATTGACATTAGCATGGCTTCTTTTTGATCAAACATAGTAGTGTTTTTTTGTTTGTTTTTTTTCAAATACTAGGTGTTTTTGTTCTGTTTTGTCTTGTTTGGGATGGTTGTCATTTTTCCACTATTGATTTAATCTTCATCTCAGCAATGATTTAGAAGTGTGCTATGTTCCAAATATTTTTTTTAAATCTTTGCAATTGGTTTTCAGCTTTTCCTTGTTGCTGTGGTTTACAAGGAGAATTTTCTCTGTTGTGGGGTAACTAACAGCTTTCTGATTGGACTTCAGACCTTCTCCATGGGAAGGGCTGGCACCTGCTCTAATAGCCAAGTCTGAGGAGGTCATAAGCCCTAAGGTAGAACCTGTTGTTGACATTTGCTGAATGGATATGCTGTCAAACTCTGTCTAAATATTTAATTTATGCCCATACACCTGGGCCGCTCTCAGTCATAGTCAGAAGTTTCATTTTTCAATGGGCATCTTTTCCTTTAGAATATGCAAACTACAATGTAGCTAGAGTTTTCCTGCCTGGCCCATGGTCAGGATAAATCTCTCTCACCTGCCAGTCCCACAGCCACTCAGACCCAACCAAGTAAACACAGAGACTTACATTGCTTACAAACTGTATGGCCGTGGCAGGCTTCTTGCTAATTGTCCTTATATCTTAAAGTAATTCATTTCTATAAATCTATACCTTGCCACATGGCTCGTGGCTTACCAGCATCTTTACATGCTGCTTGTCCTGGCAGTGGCTGGCAGAGACTCCCTCTGTCTTCCTGTTCTTTTAATTCTCTCTGTTAGTCCCGCCTATACTTCCTGCCTAGCCACTGGTCAATCAGTGTTTTATTAGCAACACATTTGCCATACAGAACATCCCACAGCACTACAATATAAAGTAAAATGTCAGAAGGAGAGCAAAATAAATGCATTATAGCTAAACACCAAGTTTTAATAATAGATAAATATCATTATAGGAGAAACTAGCAATAAGTTGAGAAAATACAGGAAGTCATCAAGGGAAATCAGAACCAAATTACTCTATTTCTGTGCAAACTCTACAGGAGCTGTCATCTCTACAGAATTCTTAAGGCAATGTGAGACAATATCTTATGTTCTTGACCAAGAAAATGCAGACAAAAGATTAATATCCAAAGTTTTGTAATTGTTTTGTAGTCAAAAGTTGTTACAAAGTCATTATGGACAATGGGCATACATTTAATTAAGCTAAATATGAGACTGCCAATATTTCTGTCATTCAAATCAAGAATCTCTTTAGAGTGAAAAGAAGTTATTAGAGATTAAACCAATCTTATTTGCCAAAGCCTGTTTATTTGGGAGTAAGCCAGGTTCTGGCCACTATGTTAAAATATTTCTTTGACTTGAGCATCTCAAACTATGGTAAAAACCAGCAACTTTTGGTGTGTGAGATAAAGTGAAAACTTTGCTGTCTGGTTTTCAGGGCCCTCTATAACCAATCTCCATTTCACCTATGGATGATTTCACTGCTGTCAGGATCTCACTGAAGAGAAGAATTAACATGAGCTTTGCAGTGTGACCATTCTGATAATGAATCATGGCAGTCTTCCTCTTCAGCCAGGTACTCACTGACTGTGAGTGTCAGGTTATTATCTTCAGTGTCAAGACACTGATGGATGACTCTCTAGGCTCTACATGAGCATGTGACTAAAGGTACTTTTCTTCTGTCAAGACATAGCATGAGAAAGGTAAAATCCCCTAATCCTAGACTGAAGCAGTTGGTATAATCTAGGCATAATTTTCAGCATTACCTAAGAGAGATATGATGGGTGTGTGAGAAGCAGAGTGGATAGGATTGATTGCTGTATTTAGCTAGAACTTTGAAGAATGTCGGGGAATATCACATGGTCTGTGAGAAAGAATCTCAGTGTAACTGAGAACCATGAGATATATGCAAGGAAATCCAATATGAACATCATTAGTCAATCCACATTAAATATGTACTAAAAATGGCAAGAGTACATTGCATAGAAGTTTTACCTAAGTAAGCCAGGGTACTTAGGATCACTCTTTGGGTCCAGACTATGCACTTATCAATTGGTAGATCCAATGCCCATGATATTCCTTTGGGGGCTTCTGATAACCTGCAGCTTTTTGACTTTGACTTTCAAACTTGAGCAGATTGGGAATACAGGTGAAATTGTAGATCTGAGAGATCAATGAAAAGGAAACAAAGCTGGAGCTACTAGCAGAACGGTTTTAACAGGTTGTAGGTACATAAAATCTATTCACTTAAGCATTTAATAAAATAATTTGAAAAGCACTTTGTATTTTATTTGAGCACTCAAATTCTATTGATAACAGGTATTTTAAAGGAAGGTGCTGACACATGGGCCTGTTATTATTAACCTAGGTCTCACTAGACTCTCTCTTCCTGTCAGAGATCTCAAGTTTGAATCCACTAAATAACTGGAGTATGCACATTGATTTCTGTCACAACTGGCACAGATTTGGGAAACCGCTCACAAGTTTTATTGAATTTATGCTGAATGAAGAGTGATATCAATGAAATGAAAACAATTTACACTTTGTGCTTTCTCATTTCTGTATGTAATAGATCATATACATTGATACTCCTGAAGTCTTGTTCTACTATTGTATTTGTGTTGCATTGCATTCACTTTGAAAGACACCAATAGGAAAGAAAAACATGCTGCTATTTAAAAAATATTTTTTAATTTATGGAAGTTCCATCATTTACATATTCTATATTGATCATGTCCATCTACTGCTACCTCCCTTCAACATCCACTAGTACCCCATCTCCCACCCCACATCATGTCTTTTTCGTTTTTTTGTTGTTAATGGCCCTGAGGCCAGATAGTTTTATAAATATACCCATATATACATGGGTGTATGGGCTATCCAGTTGCCCATGAGCATCCCACCAGAGGCCACATCCTTAAAGAAGAATGATTTTTCTTTCCCCAGGCAACCAATAAGGGTAGGACTTTAGAAGTTCTTTCTCCATCTATGCAGGAATTACAATTGACTCAACCTTGTACAGATAACTACATCTACTATGAGCTGAGGCATGAAACAGATATACCATTTCCAGAAGGCAGTATCTCAAAACACTTCTATCGCTCTACCAGATCTTTTTATTTGTTCTGTCTGTGAAGCTCCCTGAGCCTTGGCTAGTGGGAGGTGGGTACTGACTACCCACCCACAGCTGAGCACTCAGATATTTATATTCAGTAGTTTGACTAGTTAGGGGAATCTGAGTTAACTACTACCCACTGCAAGAAGAAGCTTCTCAGACCACAGTAGAGAATAGCTAAAATCTTATTTGTGTTCTTAATGCTTAACCTCTACATATTTTGTAGCATAATTGTAAATTGTGGAAATATGTAACTCTTTGTTGTCCTATATCTTCCTTAATGCTTTCTAGGTATTTATTTAAAATGGAAGTCTCTTACCCATAGGTTACTTGATAGTTGATATTCATCAATACATATGTTGGAAATGTTCATTGATTATTTTAGATCAGGAAACTGAGTCAAATTTTTTTTGGGGGTACTGATTTCCCTAAAGAAAATAAAACATTGGTTCACTTTCTGGAAAGCATAAGCTACTGTGATGTATAGAGCACCAGGCATTGGAAAGGAAGGGCATGGGAACTGGAGTAGTTCTGATTTGCTTTTTCTATAAGTCCATCCGGCTTGAATTTCTCTGTGAAATACTCTTTTCATGTCATTTATATTTTGATTTGTTATTGTATTATATTACTTATAAACTTTTAAATATAAATTTAGATGTATGTGTCTGCCTGCTTGTCTGTATGTGCACCACATTTATGCAGGTGCACACAGAGGTCAGAAGAGGGCATCAAATCCCCTGGAACTGGTGGTATTGGCTATTGTGAGTCACCCAGTATGGATGCCAGTAACTGAAAGTGGATCATCTGCAACAGCATCAAGTGTACTTAACTGTTGAATAATCTCTCTATTACCATGCCTAATACATTTTTAAATACTTCTTATTTAAATGTTTCAAACTTACAGGGTATGTTTTTGAAAGTTAACAGGCACTGTGCACTTCATGAGTACTGTATTTTTAGATTCATTTCCATCTTTTAAAAGATTTCATTCTTCCTACATGGAATAACAAACCTCTTCCCACAACAAGACTCATTACCACGTATTTTTAATGCTTGAACATTTATTGCACGTCCTCCATGTAGGAGCTGCTTTTGTAATGACCCATTGCTAATTAGCCATGGCATTTATTTCCACTTTAGAAATGAGTAAATTGACATACACAAAATGAATGGTGACAGGGCTTATATAAAATGGAGTCAGAAATAAAAATCATGTTGCAACAGTGTCTCATGACTGCTTTCTCTCATAAGACAAGTGATGAACTTTTAATACATATAATTTATTCCTCTTTAAAATTGACATGGAATAAGTTGAATGAAGCCAAATAAAGAATGATGTAGTGGTTAGGAGCTTTGAGTTGACACATTAAAGATATCAATGGGATTCTGTTTTATATTTATCAGTTCAGTTATTAAGTCACTTTAAACATCACACACTTTTAAAATGAGTGTTAAAATATTTCCAGCTTCATAAGACTTTGTGAAAATTTGGAAGTAGTGGAGCATGAGGTACTAAGTGAACACTGCTAAAGAACATAATACAGGCTTTATTAAGTTTGAATTTGATACATATATCATTAAAATTGTTATGTGTTGTGAATAGATTGGATCTGGGTTTTTCCTTTATCTTTACCAAAGTCCCATTAGGGTAGAGGGTTAGATCCTTTGCCAGAAAATTTCTTAGCATTCAATATTGATGATTATTCTTTTTGCCCTGTGTTATTTTCAATCATTGCATCCTAACTCATCAAGTTTGCTCTTTTTGCTTTATTTTCTCCTATTAATTATGATAGAAGAATCGGATGCTGGTCTTTTGCTACTGTGCCATCTTGAATTACAAGTATGTGAATATTTTACAGATGGTTGATATACAAATAGACTTTAGGTGTCTAGCAGACATTTCTAAGCAATTCAAATTCCATCTTCTTATACTACATATTCCTATTCATCATTTTCAGTGGAGGTTAAATTTGCTAATTAGCCTTGATTGAATCCTCAACAACTGAGAAAGAAAATCCGAAAGTGTTTATATTTAACTGCAATTGACTTTTTATTGATATTTTCTGGGGCTTTTGCTTTTTTGTTTGTTTTATTTTTATTTTGTCCTGCTGTTTTGTAAATTGAAAATTTAAGTCAAGTTTGAAGACAAGTCATAGAAAAATAAGGTATTTTTATGCTTAGAATTATTATCATTATTATTAATAGTTATATTTTTTGTTATGAGGGAGGGTCTCAGGTATCCTAGATAGACCTTGAACTCTAAGTAGCAGAGGCTGATTTTGAACTCATTCTTTTCTTCCTACCTATGAATTGATTCAATCATAAACATATGCATACCTAAGCCACTTGACATATGTTCATGGCAAACATGATATGCATGATTATTAAGTCATAACTATAGTATTTATTTTTACAATGTTTAGCTATTTCTGTCTATCCATTTTCTAGATGTATGATCACTCTGTATTTCTTAATATCTTGATATTGGCTGAGTGAGTATAAGAATTGTAAGTGGAAGTGACCCAGGTCCTTTCTGAGAGAGGATACTTAATTCCTCATGAAGGAAATGTTTCCCTGCCTTCCATTTCTCCTCTGCCACTACAACCTCCAGTAGTGAGTGATGTCCTTCCCATCAGCCTGAGTCCATGGGTGTTCCAATCCTGTTAACCTGGCCTACCCTGGGTAATACAAAAGCACAGAGGAGTTCAAATTAAATTTCACTTCTGAGAGAAGGGTTGATGTTTTTAGTTAAGTTCATTCTGCCTACATAGCCTGACAGGGAGCATAAAGACACCAGGAATCGATCTTTCTCACATGCCCATGACTGACAAATTCTTCCCTGAGGAAAAGTGAAAGCAGGATTGCTTTGCTGAATTAACATGATGAAGGTGCACTACAGAGGCTTTAAAACAATCTTTTGCTTTTCCCCACATCATAACCAATCTCATTCGTGGTAAATAAATAAATAAACAGACAAGCATATATCTAGGACTTCAGGGACTGCTTGCTATACTGTTGAGGTCATTCTTTCATTACACCCTTATCACAAACACACAGTTGATGTTAATATCTGCATTTCATATGTCAAGATGCTCCCTTCGACCCAAATGAGTTAACTTATGGTCTACACCTTGTGACCTTCTAGGTCCTAGAGATTAAACAATGATTTTAACGTAATTTAACATATGACTGTAAATTCAATAGACACTTGTGGAATATTTGCACACTGTGTGATAATGTGTTGCTGTGATTGGTGTAATAAAAAGCTGAATGGACAATAGCCAGGTGGGAAAGATAGGTGGGACTTCTCGGCAGAGAGAGGAAGAAGAGATAATTGAAGCACTCAGGAGAGTCTAGGAGACACAGAGCAAGTAGGATGTGAACAGGGGAGGTAACAGTCATGAGCCATGTGGCAGAACATAGATTAATATAAATGGGTTAATTTAGGTTATAAAAACTAGTTAGAAACAAGTCTAAGCTATAGGCTGAGCTTTCATAATTAATAAATCTTTGGAAGCTGGTGGCCTACACAAATGCTTGCTACAAATGGCGGTCAACATATTTCCAAAGCTCCAAACACACAAACACAGAGCCATACATGGCTCCCTAGTTCCACAGTCTCTCCAGTGGGCCGTGGCAAACAGAGATACAGCTCCTGGCCACGACCTACAGGCTTGAGTCAGCCAGCACCATGTGCAGTGCCATGCAGTAGGTTTTAGGCTTGCTCATGGGGTCAGAGAAGGCTGCAGGGATTCAGTAAAGTGGTCCAGACTGAGAAAACATCTAAACAGGTACAGTAAAAAATGGTATAGACAGTCATAGAAAAAATAGTTTAAAAATAATAAGTAAAGTCTTTAAAGAAAGAGTAAAATTTTATATATATATATGTGTGTGTGTGTGTGTGTGTGTGTGTGTGTGTGTGTGTGTCACAAATGGATGGGAAATACATAGGGTGCCTGGATCCTTTATGGTGTTTTGTGGACTTTGAACTTTTTAAATGCAAATAAACAAAAAAAAATAGCTGCTGAGAGACATTAGATTATGGAAACTGCTAAACTAAACCAACCTATATATTTTTAGAATGTCTTAACTTCAGAATGGAAGTCAGAAAATGTGTTGGTTTGGGGGAGAGATTATGCTTTTGTTTCCACAGGAAATGAAAAGCTATGAATTCCTTCAAAATTAATGAAGATCAGATTTGATTAGGGGAGACCTCCTGAAATCTTGGCTACAGGGATAAAGGCAAAAACCAATAAAGACTACAGGACAGATGACATATATGCTGATTCCTCAACATAGGAACAGCACTGAGACTGGATAAGACATGATAAATCTTGTTGGCTACAAAGTCCTCATTATTATTATTACATGCCATCCTTCCATATGGAATGGATAGAGGTGTGATTATGAGTCAAAATGGACTCATGAAGTTAACAGATATCTTTTACTTGTTCAAATATAAAACAAAAAATCATCTTTAACTGACTTCTGCACACTGCACATTCCGTAGTCGTGTTAATAGAAATATAAATGTTAACATTAAAAGTTTGTGTGTTTTCAGAAATAAAAGACCAGACACCTTAACCATTCTGACAGGCGTAAGATGGTATCTCAGAGTCATTTTGATTTGCATTTCCCTGATGACTAAGGATGTTGAGCAATTCCTTAAATGTCTCTCAGCCATTTGAGATTCTTCTGTTGAGAATTCTCTGTTTAGCTCTATAACCCATTTTTAATTGGACTGTTAGGTATTTTAATGTTTAGTTTCTTAAGTTCTTTAAATATTCTGGAGATCAACCCTCTGTCAGATGTGGGGTTGGTGAAGACCTTTTCTCATTCTGAAGGCTGTCATTTTTACTTATTGACTGTGTCCTTTGCCCTACAAAAGCTTCTCAGTTTCAAGAGGTCCCATTGATTAATTGTTGCTCTCAGTGTCTGTGCTACTGGTGTTATATTTAGGAAGTGATCTCTGGTGCCAATGCATTCAAGACTACTTCCTACTTTCTCTTCTATCAGGTTCAGAGTAATTGGATTTATGTTGAGGTCTTTGATCCACTTGGACTTAAGTTTTGTGTATGGTGACAGATATGGATCTATTTGCAATCTTCTACATGATGACATCCAGTTATGCCAGCACCATTTGTTGAATATACTTTCTTTTTTCCATTGTACAGTTTTGGCTTCCTTGTCAAAAAGTAGGTGTTCATACTTGTGAATATTAATGTTAGGGTCTGGGGAACACTTCTACACTCTTGGTGGGAATGCAAATTTGTACAGTCACTTTGGAAATCAGCATGGCAGTTTCTCAGACAATTGGGAATCAATCTTCCTCAAGACCCAGCTATATCACTCGGGCATATACCCAAGGAATGCTCAGTAATACCACAAGGACACATGCTCAACTATGTTCATAGCATCACTATTTGTAATAGCTAGAACCTGGAAACAACCTAGATGTCCTTCAGTTGAAGAATGGACAAAGAAAATGTGGTACATATACACAATGGAGTACTACTTCTCAGAGAAAAACAATAACATCATCAGGTTTGCGGGTAAGTAGATGGAACAGAAATATCATCCTGAGTGAGGTAACCCAGACTCAGAAAGACAAACATGGTATGTACTCACTCATAAGTGGATACTAGATGTGGAACGAGTGATAACCAGACTGCAACCCACAGCTCCAGGGAGACTGGCTGGTAGGGAGGACCCTGGGAGGGACACAGGGATTGTCCAGTGAGTGAAGGGCAGATGGCATCTACATGAGCAAGCTGGAGATGAGGTGGGGGGGGTAATGGAGGGCAAGGAATGGGGAATGAGAGCTTAGGGGAGCAGGAGGTTTGAGCTGGATCAGGAGCACAGTGGGAAAGCAGGGAAGGAGATGCCATGATGGGTGAAGGTACCATGGGAATAGGGATAAACAGGGTGCTGGTGAGGCCCCCAGGAATCCACAAAGATGACTCCACCATAGACTACTGGCAGTGGTCGAGAGGGTGCCTGAGCTGACCTACTCTGGTGATCGGATGGCTGAATACCCTAGCTGATATCATAGGACCCTCATCCAGTGACTGATGGAAGCAGATGCAGAGATCCATGACCGGGTCCCAGGCAGAGCTCTAGGGGTCCAGTCAATAAGAGATAGGAGGGATTCTATTAGCAGGAGATATTATGACCATGCTTGGAAGGAGGACAGAGACAACTAGCCAAACTAGTGGAAATGCATGAACTGTGGACCAATGCCTGAGGAGCCCCCATGGTACTAGACTAGGCCCTCTGGATAAGGGAGACAGTTGTTTGGCTTGAACTGTTTAGGAAGCCCCCAGGCAATGGGACCAGGACCTGTCCCTAGTGCATGAGCCATTTTTTTGGAGCCCAGTGTCTATGGTGGTACACTTTGCACAGTCTTGGTACAGGGAGCAGGGGCTTGGACCTGCCTCAACTGAATTGATCAGGCTCTGCTGACTACCCATGGGAGACCTTGCCTTGGAGAGGGTGGGAGTGGGGGTTTGTTGGTGGGAGGGTTGGGGGTGGGAGGAGGGAGGACAGGGGAATCTGTGGTTGATATGTAAAATGAATGGAAAATCTCTTAATTAAAAAAAAAGACCAGACACCAATAAAGAAAAGTAGAGCAGGTGATCCAGCCTGTCAGAATGCCCCTGTTGCAATTTCCTCAAAATTCTGCATCTAGAACAACTTCAGAGAAGCTAGCTGAGATGGTCCAGGCTCATAGACTACTTTAGCCAGGACTTCAGATAAGCCCTGCACTTTCCAAACACAAAAAGACTGGACAATGAATGATACAGCTAGCTCTGCCAGAGTTTGATCATTATCTCAATTTTCTCAGTGACTCCTAGGGATTCTGTTACCCCCAGATATCAGAAAGCAGTCTAGAGAACACGCCATCTACATTCTCAAGATGTGGGTGGATGTTTCTTGGTCTTTCACTGGTTTATGCATGCTTTTCATCATTTATGGGGGTTGGTTACAAGTTGTTATTGGTCATATCAGGGAGGAAACTAAGCAAAGGAGATTAGATTTAGAGATCTTGTTCTGAAAAGAAAAAAGGGGGGTATAAGAAAAGGTTGATTATTAAATCTACTTTTGAAATAGAAATGATAGGAGAAATGGGTGGATTATTGGATCTACTTTAAATTAAAAAGCAACTATTAATCTCAAATATTTTACATTTTTATAGATTTTTATATATTGATACAAATTTAAGGGTATATATATATATTATATATATATGTGTGTGTGTGTGTGTGTGTGTGTTTCTACTTTTGTTTAAGGTATTGTAACTATGCAGTTCATTTAGCAATGTAATATAAATTTATAGTCATTGAAAATTATTATTACACTATTTAGGATAACTAAGAAATACAGGTTAGTAGTAAATCATCTAACAATAAAATGTGTGGCCATGTTTGGTATGTTTTCAAGGTCAAACAGATATATTTTAGATAGACAGATGGTCTTCAAATATTTCAGAGACCTACAGAATATGGCATTTAAAGTGTTTTAATAACCTAAAGCTTTTCATGACAATAAGACACGTCTGCTTTTGGCAGCACCAATTTACTCACAAAAGGATGATGGGCATTGAAGAACCTTCATATGGATCTTACTTTCACTGTGACAAAGTCAGTCACTGGACCAGAAACTTCCCTGACTTCAATTTCTGAGTGTGTTGTCCAAATTGGACTAGCAAGACAAAAAAGAAAGTGACTGCCAAACATTGCCGAGACAAGGTAGGACAGTCCTTCAAAAATTCCTGATTCACAGAAACGTCTGTCAGATATTCTAGACCTGTATGCTGAAGATGGAGTCTCCTGATTTTGCAGAGGAACCTTGGATGACTAAGCAGTCAGATGTCTCTGTCATTTCTATAGTTTTGGAAGTTGTTTGCTCTATACTTCCTATTTACGTAAGTAATATTATATCCTTAGGTCTCTGATGGTGCTGAAGATGAGATAGTTGTAGTTACAGTTTTCTTTGTTACCAAATTCAGAAAAGAAACTCACATAATAGATATAAAGTTTATAAAGGTTGAGAAACATAAAAGCTTAAGTTGTTTATCTAAGATGTTTTAAGGTCTAGAAGATATTTTTAGGTTGGTAACACAAGTTTTGACAGAAAGTAAATCAGGTACAAAACTTTGGACTCACTGAGAGAGGATAGATAATGTAGTATTTTATCTGAATTTCCCAAATTTGCTCAATATGCCAAATTGGACTGGACATTGTAGATGTAATTCTTACCTGATAATTGTTCTTATTGTGTATAGTTTTACTGTGTTAGAGTTAAACACTTTCCTTTTTATTTAGACAAAAATGAGAAAATGTTGCAGAATATTTGTACATTATGTGAAGATGAGTTGCAGTGATTGGTTTAATAAAAAGCTAAATGGGCAATATCTAGGCAGGGAGGATAGGCAGGACTTCTGAATAGAGGAGGAAACAGGAGATAATCGAGGCACACAGGAGATGCTAGTAGACACAGAGCAAGCAGGACGTGCAGGAGAATAGATAAAGCCATGTGTCATTATCTGGGAGCTGGTGGCCAATGAAAAAGCTTGTTATAGACACTTTATATCATTCTACACCATCTCAACTGAAATGGAAATATCCTACAAAGAGGATGAGTAAGGCTGAGACTTTCTGTTAAGTCAGGAAACATTTTGAGAGAAAATACCTCAACGATTATTCCAGACATATTTGGGCAAGACTTTCTCCAGAATGCAAATTAACTTCGTAAAGAAATACATGTACTTTTGCATCACTAAACTTTCTAAATCCCAACACATGTAATATTTGTCTCTGTTACCATTAGTTTTTATCATTCATTGAATTAGTTCATTAATTTTTCATTGTACTGCGAGAGTACAAAGACTAGAGATGGCATAAGTGCTACCATTTTAAATGTTTTTATTTATCTTTGGTAAACCTCTTAGATACCACAAAATTCTTTCTGTTATTTTTATGTATTATTTGTAGCTAAACTTATTTTACTATTGTGTAATTTCTGTTTTACATATTGGGGTTGTTTTAGCTCTTTGAAAAGAGTATACAAGTATATACTATTCATTTAAAGACTATTTCCTATGAGCTCTCTTGAGAATTTGCTATTTAGTAGCTTCTTGACTTTTTGTGGGCAGTATACAAATGAATAATGCTGTGATATTTGAATACTAACATGGCGATATCTTGGAACTGTCCAGTTCAGTTATTCAAGTTTTCAGTACTGTCAGGTTTATAATGTACAGATGCTAGTTACTGTAAGAAAAAACTCATGGGATGAGACTGGGATTTAGAAATGAATCAATGGCAAATCCTTAAGATATTTTTAGAACCTTAAAATATTCTTTTGATGATGCATTTAATTTTGGATTGTGTGTATATGTATGTGTGTCTGTGTGTTGATATGTGTGCATGAATGTAGGGGTTTGCCGAGGCCAGAAGAGAAACTTAGAGCCCCAGTAGCTAGAGTTGTAGATTGGTGTGAACTACCTGATGAGGGTGCTAAGAACTGAATTTGCATCCTGTGCAAGAACAGTATGTGCTTTTAACCACTGAGCCATCTCTCTTGCTCCATAAAACCTTAAATTGTTCATAAAACATTATCACCTATCTCTGAAAAATAAACATTTCTGAGATGGTGAGATGACTTATCAAGTAAATGTTCTTGCCATGTAAGACTAATGATATCAGTTTAATCCCTGGAACCCACATAATGAAAGGAGACTCCTTAATTTTGTTCTCGGACCTCCACATGCACGCCATCATATGCACATATCTCCAAAAGCACACCACACACACACACACACACACACACACACACAATAAACAATAAAATAAACATTTCCATTAAGATGGAGCAAACATTCCTTTCACATATGATTTAATTTTCTTTTTTTATCTAAACTGATAAGAAACCCATGCTTTGTTTTTAAGACTGTTGTACTTAATATAAGTACATATGTATATAGTAATTCTCAAATTATGCCAAAGGCACATCTTATTTGTTTGCCATGTATATTGGAGCAGCCAGCCATCTAGCTGACTTCTCTTCTGATATCATACAAAATGCAGCCATATGCTGGGTCCAACTGGATAGAACATAGAGCCACTGACTGATCATTTATTTTTGTTTATCAAGGTATGGCACAGTTGGTCATGTACCTCTCTTTAAATTGAGGGAAACACAAGTTATTCACGGCTTGAAAGTCCAGTTCTTACCTTTCACATTTCCAGTTCTATCAGATTCTTCATGTGTTCTGGTCAATGGCTGAGTTTACATACTTGCCTTAGATACTTTCATAATTGTTTCGACAAAATGTCTTTCAACTCTAAGCCATCTCTCCAATTAACAACTTTTTCTTCTCATTCCTCATATGGCTTATAAGACTGGTGAGATAGATACTTCTGTTTCTTTTCCTGTATTTTTAATTGTACATTTAAAATAAAAATGTAGTGTTTGTATACAAATACATAAACATTCCTAAAAGTTGAGAATATTTCATATGGGGAACTTCTGCTCATAACACAATTCATACTTAAGCATGTACTACTAACCAGGTACAGAATTCTGAAGATCACTTCACCATTCCCTCAAATCAACATGACTTTCAGTGTTGATGTGTGCTACACAATACAGTTTCATTATTGTTTCAGGAAGATGAAGTCATTTATCATGAATGCTTATGTTTTATTTGTTATTTTATTTTTTACAATACCCAACTTGGACAGCCATTATAGTTATGTTTCTAGATTTCAATAAATGTCACCAAAATTTTCTTAAAAGAAGATATTGGGTCAATTATTTCATCTTGCTATCAATTAATTCATTTGAAAAGAAATAGTAATATCAATACTGTCTGCTTTATATATTTGTTATAAGTGATAGAAACTCTTAGATCACCAGGGAGACAATAGAAAAGTATAAGAATGGAGAAATAGGGTCTGGAGTTACAGCTCAAAGGTTAGGAAGACTGGATGCTCTTGCATAGAACCTGGTTTTGATTCCTAACATCTACATAGCAGTTCAAATCAATGTATAATTCCAGACCCTGATAATCCAAAACCTTCTTCCAGCCTGTGCGGATGCTGGACATGCACATTCTACAAAGACACACATGCAGGCAAAACAACCATACACATAAAATAAATAATTAGTTTTTTAAGGAAAGAAGGCAAGTGAAAAGCAACTTATTCTGTTTTGCCACATATCTGTCTTCCCACTTTCCATGCTAAAGCACTAGACAGACGTACTAGGCAATTGAGTGTCATGAGTTCAGCATCATATGTATGTT
The DNA here is from genome assembly GCA_902168405.1 of Peromyscus aztecus. Classification (NCBI taxonomy): domain Eukaryota; kingdom Metazoa; phylum Chordata; class Mammalia; order Rodentia; family Cricetidae; genus Peromyscus; species Peromyscus aztecus. The sequence continues at coordinate 35,375 of CABHPQ010170163.1, forward strand.
TTTTGTATTATTTATAATGTATATTATATTATTTATAAACCACTATAGTGTGCATTTTTTACAAATTAACTACTGGGTCAACTCGTTAAGTTTCACTGTCAATTAAAAGATTTACTTTTAACTACCATATTATTTACATTCAATCTTAGGCAACTCCTTTGAATTTGAAAATTAACCAATTAGGATGCTCAGTTGAAACCCAAATAATTATGATTTAATATATTTATTTTGTATTAGTTACTTTTCTGCTGCTGTGATAAAATGGCATGGCAGGAAACTACAGAAGATTTTATTTTGGCTTCTGGGTCCAGAGGGTTAGAGTTCATGATGGTAGGGAAAGCATGGGAGCAGGTGTCCAAGCAAGAAACTGAAAGATCCTGTTTCTGCACCTATGCAAGAAGCAGAGAGAGAAGAGGATGTGAACCAAAGCTATAAACTCTCAAGCCCAACCCCAGTGATGCAAGACTGCATGTCCTAGAAGTTTCATAACCTCCCCATACAGTGTCACCAAGAAAGTAGCAGTGCTTAAACACATTTGACTAGGGGTGATATTTCCCATTCAAATCATCACACTTTGTTACAATATTTTTCCCTTTTATGTGGAACACATACACTAAGGAATGCTATAGTTCTAAAGAAGTTATTGTATTGATTCTAAAGCAATCTACCAATCCATCACTTATGAATATATTTATTACTATCATAAAAATATAACATAACTGAAAGTTGCAAGTATTTAGAAACCATTTTGTGTTCATAAAGAACAAGGAATTTGCAGGGTGCATGTAAGATGGAAAAAGTGATTTAGGAAACCACTAAGAATGTTATATTGCAAGGGAACTAAAAAACATTTGAAGTGTGTTGAGGGTTAATTACAGATTCTCTTTTAAAAATGTTTAAATTTAAGCTTTCACAATTCCGTAATTGTATATAATGTACCTTGTCTTATTGTCCCCCGACTCCTCTAAATCCCTTTCTTTTCCCAACCAGTTCTTCTCTTAATTTCATGTCTTTTTCCCCATACAGATTTCATTTCATCATAGATGGAGAAGGATCTCATGAGGTCCCATCCCTCTCAGAGTATTTATTGGCAATAATAATCTCTGGGGTAAGGTGAGTCATTTTCTTCAGTGATTTAACACTGGTATGTTGCCCATGCTCCATTATAAAACCCACTACCCATGCTCATGCAAATAACCCGAAGTAGACATGGTATTTATTTTACCTACAATGAACTAGGACTTGATGAAGCCACTATAATATTGGAAATAATGAAGAAAAATTAATTATAAAGACCTTCCATGCTGAACATCTTATCTCTTCTTGTGGGATTTTATGATGGGAGCTCTCCATTACACATGTCCTTCTGCTGCTGTTGCTATTTGGTATGAAGTGATATATATAATCAAGGATGACCACTTCCCAGAGCCTGCATAAAACCAGATAGATTTTGAGCTTCCGAAACTATCATTCCATTAATCAACATTGCTTTTATAGTAGCATGTCTTCAGTATTTTATTATAGTGATGATAAGGAGTCTACAAGTGTCAAGCATTGTGACAGCCAGTTACTTGCCAGCCTCTGTGACCAATTTCATTCCCTCAATCTCTTGTTTGTATTTTGAGTGGAGGAAGATTATTAGATGCTTTGTTTATTAAAGATACATTTATTCTGAACTCTTAGAAGTTTGTAAAAGGATATAAATTCAAATGTCTCATACATATATATACATACATATATACATACATATATATGTATATATATATATGTGCCACTTGTATTTGAGAAAATAATGTAATTATTTTTGTTTCTTAAACAGAAAAAGTAGACTTATATGAATAAATAAATATCAAAATAAAAAATAAATGAATCATAGGACATGAAATACATTGGTCCCTTGCTAAACTTAGATATTCTTCCTTGGCTACTAATCTGTGAATGTATTCCTTCTCCTAAACAATTCTAATATATATCATAATCATTGACACAGTTAAAGACATATTACTTTAAATAATTTATATGTTATTTATCTTATTTTAAGATAAATAGTACACTTTAGCAAATGTTCTTCTATGAATCATATGGCTTTCATCACCCAACTGTCATCATTCTTCATATCAGGCCATACTTTATTTCATTATGATGTTTGCATATAGGAATATCCCATCTCTAATCCCTTTGCAATGCCTTTTCCTACTATTATGACTATTGTTCTATAACAATTCTTGAAGTCCTATACTTTCCTCTGGAGGATTCTTATTATCTAGGTGTTTATCACAATCCCTTTTAGTTATTTACTCTCTACTTTTGATTATGCTGGTATGCCTATCACAAGCAAAGTATGTAAATTTTATATAGAGGAGGAGACAACTACCTTACTCTTTCTCTAATATGCTTATTCCTTTACTTTTTGCAATGGTAATATTTTCCATTCATTTATGGCTGAACTTTGGAAAAATAGATTATTTTCGTCTGAGTTGTAACTACTCAAACTCTATTTGTAGTACCTGTTATAGACTCTCATCTTTATTTGGATGGTATTGATATATGACATGGTTTTTAGTTCTTCATTGTTTGAAGTACACTTCTCTAGTCATATATCACTTAAGATACAAAATTTGCCTTATGTCCTCTCTAACTTTGATAAATCATGTCTCCATTGGTTTTAAAATGAGTAAAAACAAATTAACATAACAACTGTATAGAGAACCCACAAGGGATCACTTTTTTTACCCAGCCAATTAACTATAATTTCATTCATTATTTATGGAAAATCACTCCATTTATATATAACTTAATGAAGCTAGATTTCATCTCTCCTTTGTTTTCTCTATTGCTACAAGTAAATAGCTCATAAAAACTGGAAGGTGCTATGCAGGCAACTATGGAAGAAAAAGTATCAACAATCTTAACTAGCTGTTAATCATATGAACACAATACCAGCCTCCTAGACAAGAATAACTCACTTGTGCAATAGTGACACACTTGTCATGGGAGTAACCAACTTCTCCTTCATTGAATTTGAGTCCTGCTTCATAGTATGGAATTCCACACATGGTATGGTAAACCCAATTTAAAAAAAAAAAAACTATGAGTAGGATAGTTATAGGAGATACAAGGGTGGTGGTCATGGTATTTAACTAAATTGATATGTTTGTGGCCATAGAGAAAATAATGCTACTCTCAACCTGAATCAGAGAAGCCTCTCTTTGCTGTTAATAGAGATCAAAGCAGAAACAAATAGTTGCTCAAGGCACTGAGACTAAGTGATGGCTTAGTACTCAGCCATAAACAAGATATTCTGGACACCTTCTATAAGGCTGAGAGAACATTATAGAAGCTTTTCACTACTGAACCATACCTTCAGACCCTTTCTGATATTCTTAGTAACCATTGATGGCCATTTTGAAATTTTGCTTCCTAGATCTTTCATTAGAGGTTCGAGTTTGTTTGTTGACAGAATTATCATGATTTCAAACAATTAGTTGCTCACCTAAAAGCTCCTGACCCATTTTGACTACAATCTTGGCAAACTGCCTCCATCCTTACTGCTGCTAAGATAGATGTTTTACTAAATGAGAATTTTTTTTAAACAGAGAAGACCAAGGCAAAACTAAATTTCTGCTCTTCTATTGAACTTGTTATTTAGTGGTTTTAGTCTGTCTTTAGGAAATGTTCATATATAAATACAATAAAATATCCCCATTACTGTACTATAACTGAAGACATACAACTACCTTGACTCTTCTTTGTGCTAGAAATAAAAAAGGAATAATTTATGTTTAATTGAACAGTGTTGTACTTTCGGTTCCCTTGAAGCAGTAGGCTTAATACTGTGATATTTTTTGACAGCCCCTGATTTTATTTATCATTGCTTATTTGTTTCCCTGTTTCCATATCCTTTTAAAATATAAACTTATTAACATGCAAAATCTCCTTGCATATTCTCTATTACATTAGATCTGAATAATAAATTCAACTTCTTTCCTTACAAATTCATGGTTTGCTCCTAAAAAGTCAGTGATTCATTCAGAAACTTAGTTTTATCACCTATAAAATTAGCTTAATAAAAATACCTTTCTCAACTTTTAATTTAATGTGGCATTGCAGATTCCTTTTCAAAGGTAGTTAGGGAGTATTGAAAGTCTCTTTCTTTAATTCTTCTGGATAAAAGGTGAGATTTAATGTTTGATCAAATATGCACTCCAGAAAGGCAGTTTTGTGCCTGATAGAAATGAAGAGCCCCAAAGCCACAATGTGAACTAAAACAAGCATAATACTATTGTAACAAGGAACACAATTTTGAAAATTTTATTTAATAACAACTAGAAAAAAGGAGATGGAACTACAAAAATAAAATAATCTTATTTATTATTGGATAAGTTAAATATGATGGTGTAGTTTATAGTCTAAAGCATATTTTCCCAACTTGGAAAAGTTATTTGATTGACACCAATGCTACTTTGTTGCTTCATTTTGATATTTCAATATTTTGATAATATGAATATATTTATCTAAACTATATTTGCATGATTAAGTTGTTAAAATCTCATATAGGTTTTCCAACTATATTCATATGAGAAGATGGATTTGCATTATTATGATTTATGATTGTCGTTTTCAGAGAACACTGAAACACAATAAATTGGCAAAATGATTTGCCAAGATTCTACAGTTTAATCTGACTGATGATCATAGATACATAGCAATGAGATAATCTATTCCTAAAATGTTTTTAAAATGTCCTACCATGTTTCTGATAATGAGGATAGGCTGTTACAAATTGTGATGAGATTCCTGACTGTGTTGTGAAGACTGCATTTGTAAGTTGCATGGAATAATTGAAGGTAGCAAAAGGTAAATTCATATGTATTTATTTTAGGGGGAATTATTTGTTACAAACATGGAAGCAATAAATGTGTGGCTCTGGAATGATAAATCATCAATTAAAAGCTCTTGCCCCTCTTTTTCAGAACTGGAGTTCGATTCCCAGCAATCAAGTTGGGCAACTCACAACTACGTGTAACTGTTTAATTTTTTTGAAAAACAATAAGTGAGACAAATTTCTTTAAAAAAAAGTCATTTTATATAAATTCTTGTGGAAAAAGAAAACCTGACACTGTTTGTGGTAATGTAAACAAGTATCATCATGATGTAAAACATCATGGATGTTCCTCAAAACAAAAACAAACAGCAACAACAAAACCTACAAAGAGATTACCATGTGATCCAACAATCATATTGCTAGCTATTTACCCAAAATATTTGACAGACAAGGATTTTGAAGAGATACCTTCAGGCACATCATACTCCTGGAACAAGAACAGAGGACTCTGATTAAGAGAGTCTGGGGCACTATAGGTAGAGAGCCTCAGTTACATGAGGAAAATGTTGTTTGTTGTTTCTGCTCTTTTGAGGGGCCTGTCACCCAGCTCCCAAATAAATCACACATGGAGGAGGTTTATTCTTACTTATGAATGTCCAGCCTTAGCTTAGCTTAGTTTCTATCTAGCTTTCCTTATCTTTACTTATCTTGTCTACCTTTTGCCTCTGGGCTTTTCCCATTCTCTCACTTCTGTAGTTCTTACTCTTACTCTATGGCTTGCTGGTTGTGGAGTTGAGTGGCTGGCCCCTGATGCCCTTCCCTTCCCTGGCCCCTTCTCTAACTCTTTTCTCCCAGATTTCTCCCTCTGTATGTTCTCTCTGCCTGCCAGCCCGCACCTATCCTTTCTCCTGCCCTGCTATTAGCCAGTTCTTTATTAGACCATCAGGCACGGTTGCTGTAGGATGTTCTGTATGGCAAATGTGTTGCTAATAAAACACTGATTGACCAGTGGCTAGGCAGGAAGTATAGGCGGGACTAACAGAGAAAAAAAAAGAACAGGAAGGCAGAAGGAGTCACTTCCTGCCAGCCGCCACCAGGACAAGCAGCATGTAAAGATGCCTGTAAGCCACGAGCCATGTGGCAAGGTATAGATTTATAGAAATGGATTAATTTAAGATATAAGGACAGTTAGCAAGAAGCCTGCCACGGCCATACTGTTTGTAAGCAATGTAAGTCTCTGTGTTTACTTGGTTGGGTCTGAGCAGCTGTGGGACTGGCAGGTGAAAGAGATTTATCCTGACCGTGGGCCAGGCAGGAAAACTCTAGCAACAAAGTATGTTCTCTCTGCCTGCCAGTCCCCGCCTATCCTTTCTCCTGCCCTGCTATTAGCCAGTTCTTTATTAGACCATCAGGCACAGTAATACAACTTCACAGAGTTTAACCAATGCAACATAAATAAAAGTAACACACCTTAAAATATTCTACTACAGGAGAAAATATATTTAAAAAGTATCTAGCACATAGCAAATGTGGAAAGTTAGTACTGTGTGGTTCATTTAAAATCAGGGTTAAATATTTAAGATTGTGGAATAAGAATTATATTTATTTTATTATTCCAAACTATGTTTGTCATAGTTTCAGTTGTCAATGTGACACACTTGGGAAGAAAGAAACGTAACAGAGGAACTGACTCCTTCAGAGTGGCCTGTGACCATGTCTGAGGGGCATTTTCTTAATTGCTTAATAAATATACCAGTGTCCATCCTATTATGAGCAGTGATAGCTCTAAACAATGAGCCTAGGGGTTACAAAAAAGGTAGTTTGACAGGGCTGGGACTACAAGCCAGTAAGTAGCATTCCTCTGTGGTCTCTGCTTCAGTTGCTGCCTCAAGGTTCCTGCCTAAATTCCTGCTCTGGCTTCCTTACATGCTGACTGTACACTGTAAACATAAAAAACCCTTTCCTCATCAAGATTATTTTGATCATGGTGTTTATCAGAGAAACAGAAACTTAACTAGAAAAATGTCCGTGGATCATGGCCTTGCTTGTAAATATATAGGTCTATCGTCTGTCAATTTATAAGACAAACTAGTTTTAAAAATTTTAGTTGTATTACCACTGATATATTTATGTAGCATTTGATAAAAAAAATCTTTAGACAATTGACAGCATAGAAAAACTATAAAGTTTGAACTTGTCTTCCCAAAAAACTACCTATTTATAGAAATCCAGATAGCTAAATCATTTACTAGAAAAATTGAAATTCCAAAAACACATGAGGTTCTTACTAACCTCAAACACAGAAAGACTTACAAAAATTTTTATCTTTGTTTATTTCTCTTTTGAGATTACTAAACAATAATTCACAAGCCATAATACCCATCCTTTTAAATTCTACAATTCTGTAGTTTTTAGAGATTCTAAAATTATAGAATAAATAATTTCTGAACAAGTTTATCTCAGAAGGAAAATGTAGGTATGAGCAACCATTTCTCATCTTTCCTTCCTCACTCAGCCTTTGGAAATCATGGATCTATTTTCAGTTTTTGTAGATTTACCCTGGCTACTTCATCTAAAAGGATATATCAATAGTTACTTAAGCCTGGTATTTTTCACTTTACAGGTTTTCAGAGATTTTCTGTACCACAGCCCTTGCAAGACACTCATTCTTTTCATGGCTGATAATTCCCCATTGGTTGTTGTTGTTCAACTTTCTGCAGCCCCACGCTGGGCACCACAATCTTGTTAGTTGTTTTATTATTCTTTGCTCTTTTGGGGGACCTGCTACTCAGCTCCCAAATGAATCACAAATGGAGATTAATTATTACTTATAAATACTTGGCTTTAGCTTGACTTTTTTCTTGCCAGATTTTCTTAACTTTAAGTTATCCTGGCTACCTTTTGCTTCTGGGCTTTTACCTTTCTCTTAATTCTATAATTCTTACTTTCACTCTAACTCCACAGCTGGATGGGTAGCTGGGTGGCTGGCCTCTTGCTTGTTCCTCCTCTTGCTCCTTTATCTCTCCTGTTTTCCTCCCAGATTTCCCCTTCTATCTATTCTTTCTGCCTGCCAGCCCTGCCTATCCTTTCTTCTACCTTGCTATTGGTCAATCAGCTCTATATTAGACCATCAGGTGTTTTAGACAGACAAAGTAACACAGCTTCACAGATTAGACAAATGTGACATGAAGGAATGTAACACATCTTTCATCATTAAACAAATGTTCCACAGCACAAACAAATGTAGCACATGTTAAAATAATGTTCTACTACAGGTTGTATCTAATTTTTTTTATCTTACTGATAGTAAGATATTGGACTATTCATCTTGAGCCACCATGAATCTGAATGTTTGTATTTTATATTATTGTTTAATGGGACTTGAAAAGCTATTTTATTTTCATAGCACAACTGAGTGGAAGATAGATTTCCCATGTATATTACCCTTACCTATACATGTCCCCTTTGTTATGAACAAATTCTACTGAAATCCAGAGTGATGAGAGACCAACTAAAATTTTCAGGTGTTGAACAGAGATGTCAAATTCTTACATTTCATTAACCTTATTCAGACATTGTAGTTGTTACAAGCCCATAACTCAAATTCGATTTATTATTTTATTTTATTTTTTTATTTATAGTGGATGTGTGTGGATGTGTGAGTGTGTTTGTGTGTGTGTGTGTGTGTGTGTGTGTATCTCTCTCTCTCTCTTTGTGTGTGTGTGTGTGTGTGTGTGTGGTGTGCTAAGTGCCATGTCATAAATGTAGTGGTCAGATAATAACTTTTGGGAGATCATTCTTTCTGTCTACAATGTAGGTTCCAGGGACGAAAATTAAGTCATCAGGCTTGGCAGCAAACACCTAGTATGCTAATCCATCCTGCCAGCTCTGGGCTTTTTCTTAGTGTTATATGCTCATTTATCTACCATCATCTTACAGCAACACACAATCATTTCATTTTCATTTACACTTTCTGTCTATGTATAATTTTGTTTTCCATGTTTTCCCCCTAACAACTACTTTCTTTTCTTATGTAGTTTTGCTTTTTTCACCAAAAATTCCATAACAGTAGAATAGTAGGTATTTAGATATATGTAGGTAAAAACACCTAGAATTTTTATATTGATGACTTTTCTTTCATGTTTTATGCATGCTTAGTTGGGTTCTAGGAATAAAACATACAGCTTTAGGTTCTGGTACCAGGCAAATATCCTAATATGAAGCTATACTCTCAGTGTTTCTCCAGTGGTTTTCCGAAGTTTGATAGCTAATTTCTGTTTAATGATAGTAAGTATTTTATTGGCTGGATTGCCAGCATTTGTTTTTCCACCTACACCTACCTCCTGAAGGGAATTTTGGTTGTTTTCATTATTTTGCAATTATATATAAAGTTGCTATAAACAGTCCTGTAGAACTTTGCATTGATTTAAATTTCTAAGACCTATGTCTAACTCTCAAATAGAACAAGCATTGCATCATATAACAAAAATATATTCGGTTTTGTAAGGAACTGGGAGTCTACCTTCCAACATGCCTGCATCATTGTGTGTTTCCATTAACCATGAATGGAAGTCCCCATGACTCCATATAGCCTTACCAGAAGGTGATAGTGATATCATGTTTAGTTTTGTTCCCCTACAGATGTACAAATATTTCATTTATGAATATTTCTGGATTCTTTGGCTTTTTAAAATATTTCCTTCCATCGTATTGTCTTTTTATTTTACTAATAGTGTCCCTACTGGAGAGGCCAAAGACCCTGGAGGAGGTAACATCTTGCTTTTGTCTTTTGACAAAATGGCCATGTTGTCAAACTGTCTTCCTAACACTTTTGTTTATATCCATGGACAAGTGCTACTCTCAATAGTAGTCTTAAATGTTTCTCTTTGAGTGAATGGTGATGAATGCAGAGACTGACCCCTACTTAAGATGCTGAAAATAACTGAAAGTTCAGTGTTCATCCCTAAATAGGACATTTATACCACTCCCTCTCAGGCTCAGGGAACATCATGGAAAAAGAAATGGAAAGAACATAACAGGTGAAGGACAGGGAGAAGAGCTGGGAAATGCTGTCTTTTGGGTATTGCTGTCATGATCTCACAGAAACTGTAGTTGCCCATGGTAGCTGTGCACAAGACAGGGCCTGGCATCAGTCAGTCATGAATAACTTCATATCTTGATTTTGATAAACTCTGATCCCCAGTCCACTAGGCTTTCTTTCTAGTTTCTTGTTGCTTGGCCTAGGCTGGCTCTAAATCCACAATGTAGTCTAGGATGGCTTTGAACTCATAATACTCCTGCCTTAACTACATGAGTGCTAGAATTGTAGACATGCATCACTACACCTGGCTACATGAAGAGATTTCTGAAAGTAGACATTATTATGTTTTGTTAATTCAACAGATTAGTTTGGATAAGGTGTTTGAGGAGTATTTGTTTATTAATCCTTTGCTTTTGGTCTCTTCTCAAGGCTATGTTTCTAATAAATGTCTGGGTCGATATTCTCACATGACAATGTGCAGGGGTCGCTAATCTTCCTGTCAACAGTTTTCTTGTGACTTAAATCAGGCCCTGAAGCTCTCAGCTCCTCTTTTTCACATGTAAATGGCCCAATGAAGTCTTAGATATTCTGTGGAAAAATTACTTACTATTCATCAATCATGTTGCATCTGCCTTATTGAATACAATGCCAAGAAATATTGAAATAAACCCAAGTTTTTGCACATGTGGAAAAAAAAAAGAATTCCAATGCTTTCAGACAGAACAAAGTTCTTCTCATGTGGAATTTCAGGTTTTCAGTTGTATAATACCCACAGCAGAAAAATACATACTGAAAAGAGGAACTAATGTCTTAGTTACTTTCCTTTTCTGTGATAAAGTATGACTAATAGAGATTTGAGAATGAAAGTGTTTATTTGTCTCACATGTCCTGATCACTGTCCATCACTGAGGGAAGTCAGAACATGAACTCACAGTAGGAACCTAGAAAAAGGAATAGAAGCACTGACCGTGAAGGAATGCTGCTTATTGGCTTGTTCTTCCTGACTTACTCAACCTGTTTTCTTATATCTTTCAGGACCCTGAGTCCATGCACTACCCTGGGTGTGCTGAAGCCACCTACACCAAACATCAATGAAGAAAATGCCCTATAGACTTGCCTATAGGCCAATCTGATGGGGGATATTTTCTCATTGGAGGTTCCCTCTTGGATAACTCTATCTTGAGTAAATTTGAATGAACTCTTTCGAGAACACTGGCTTTTTCCTAAGCCAATTCTTGCTTACAGCTTTTAACAAAGAAATGGTTCAGTAATGTCTTCAAATTTTAAACCGATTTCAAAGGAGTTTTTCCTAATTAGAAATATAGCAACCTGTTTTTATCTGTCAACATGAAACAGTGCTATTTCTTAATCACTTTGTAGCTATTAGGAACAAGTAAGAGAGAATTAATTCTAGAGTCACCTACACTGCAGGAATATCAATAAGTAAAATGTTTTTATGTATGTTAGTGGGATTTAATTATTGGCAAACTAGGCAGAACTTATATATTGAAAATATCAAATTTTCCCTCAAAACAAATGTGTTGAACTTATAGTCTGTTGCTATTATTATATTGTGCAAATCTCTTCTTTGATTCTCTTTAGATATTCTTTTTAGCTGGGCCTGAAGGGCTGGCTCAGTGGTTAAGAGCACTTGCTGCTCTTGCAAAGGTTACCTGAGTTTAGTTCCCAGAAACCACATTGAGCAGCTCACAACTTTCAGTAATTCCAGTCCATGGGATTCAATGCCCTCTACAGGTACACATGTAGTATATATGCACACTTACACACACACACACACACACACACACACACACAAACACCTCTCTCAAATAGAAAAAAAATAATTTTTAATAAAATAATTCTATTTATCTTCTATGGTATCTTATACAATTTTTTTCCTTCTGAGACAGAAGGCATACCTGTTTGGAATGTATGTGTAAACTAAGCTGGCCTTGAATTTATAGAGCTCCTTCTGCATCTTGCCTCCTGAGTATTGGGATTAAAGTTGTACTGTGTTGTTTTATTTTCATTTCTTTGAAGTGGGAGAAAGAGAAATACAGTTGTTGTGATCATGATCTAGTTAATTTCCATTGTAAATTTCTAAACCCAGTAGTTACAAATAGGATAAAATTATTACCAATATTTACTCATCAGAAATAAGATACAGGCCAGGCGGTGGTGGCACATGCCTTTAATCTCAGCACTCGGGAGACAGAGCCAGGCTGATCTCTGTGATCTTGAGGCCAGCTTGGTCTACAGAGTGAGTTCCAGGAAAGGCATAAAGCTACATCAAAAACCTTGACTCCAAAAATGCCCCCCCTCCAAAAAAAAAAAAAGAAAGAAGATTGGAAGAACAAAAGGGACTTCTGTATAGCTTTTTCATTTTCTCTAATTTTACTATCATTATTATTATTAATTTTTATGTGAGTGCATGTGTGTATGTATGATACCTGTGTGTTTGTGTGTGTGCGTGCGCAGTGGATGCCATAGATGAGTGCATGGATTTCAGAGGATAACACTGTGAATTTCTTCTTTCCTTTCACCTTTACATGAGTTTAGGATCTTGAACTCAGGTTGCCAGACATACACTGCCAATGTTATTATGCAGTGAGCATTATTCTGGCTCTTTTTCGAAACTATTCCAAATATGTATTTTAAAAAGTAGTTCTAGTACCATTTTGAGAATCAGATATGCATACTTATAGATTATGCATTAAATGAATGTATTCTGGTATATATGCTCTGTTCTCACAGTCAGTGTCAGTATGCCCGATTTCTTTTTTTATATCTAACGGTGAATACACACTGATTATCTAGAGCATCCTCATACTGATAGTGAATCTAAGTTCAAGACTGGTAAGTATCATCAGATCTATCACATTATTAAAGCTTCTTGACAATTGGAATCAGCCCAGCATTGTCTTTGTGATGAGCATGGCAATCTCAGTATAAAAAATATATGATGGCCAATTTCTCTGAGTATTCTTACTGGTTTCACAAAATTGGGAGTGTGCTGTGCTTGTGAAACAGGCAACCAAAGCAGGAAATGGATATGGTTTCTAACTAATTGGCTCTTATGTGAAATGAACAAAAGGAACTTCCATTCTTCTCTGTGAGCTGAACAATAGTCGATAGAAGCAGAAGGTGGGAAAAGCTAATACTGATATTTTGCTTATGAAAGAAGCACTATTAAAAATTGTATGAGCTGTTGTCATGGTGGATTTGGGGAAACAAATCATTTGTCCCTTCTGGCTTCATTGAAAATCCACCTCTGGGCACTTAGACATTGTATCACCTTAATATTTGCAAAAAACATGTCTGTGAGGTGAGGTCTATGTTGAGTAAATCCTAATGGAGAAAGATGGACAGTTATATGGACTTTATCTTTGTTAAATGCTATTATGTAATGTGTGCACAGCTGAGCAAATGTGTACACACTCATGGACACACACATTTATATGTATACATTTTCTTAGGCTTCCTTTCCACATTTTCCCAGCTAAATTAAACTCAACTAATTGTCAGTCATACACAACTTTTGATACTTTAATAGAAGCTTTCCCTAGCAGTGTGTTTTGCCCATATTTTCACACTCACAAGTAAAGTAGAACAGATGTTTTGTCTTGTTCTTCAGGCTTCTTTGCTTAAAAAGTAGAGCAGTCCTATTATTATACAGAAAGCTATTTGTGGACAGGATTACACAGTTAATTCTTAGAATTATGTACATTGTTGCCATGGAGATGAAATTCAAGAATAACTGTAACTGTATGTTGATGAGTTAGTTACATGTCCAGTTTACATACTAAAAATGTATATAACAAATGCATTCACCTCTTGTCATAATAGACCAATTATGTTTAAATAAGGCTAGGAAAATGTGGTATTGGTTACTTCTATGTTGTGGTGACAGAATACCCTTATAAAAATAACTTAGAAGGGAAAAAGTTTTATTGTGGCTTACATTTCCAGAGGGGATATAGTTCATCATATGGAAAAGTCACAGCAGCAGAAGTATGAGGCCAGCCTGGCAGTCAGGAAGCTGGGGGATCATATTTTATCTGCACAAAGCAGAAAGAGGGTGAACAAAAAGTGTTATCATGCTGAAATCCCTCAAAGCCCATGCCCAGTGATGTACTTTGTCAGCGAGGATTTACCTCCAAAAGACTATAATCTTCCCAAATAAAACTGCCAACTGAGGACCAAGTGGACAATGGGAGACATTTCATTCCCAAACCACAAAATATATAGATAAATGTGGAAGAATGAATGCACAGTTTAAGAAAATGATTGTAAAGTTGGTATCTTAGCTGGGTTTCTAGTACTGTGATAAACACTATGACCAAAAGCCACTTGGAAACTGAGCAGGGTGACAGATGTCTTTAATCTTAGCACTCAGGAAGCAGAGGGTGGTGGTGGATTTCTCTAAGTTCAAGACTAGTCTTGTCTACATAGTGAGTTCCAAACTCCATCTCAAAACATTAAAGTTAGATCCTGTCTAAAAAACAAAAACAAGCAAAATAAAAAAAAAAAATAGGAAGGAAGGAAAGAAGGAAGAAAGAAAGAAAAACAAAAGCTATTTGGTGATGAAAGGGTCTATTTTACCTTAAAACTTACAGTCCATTACCTAGAAAAGTCAGGGTAGAAACACAAGTTGTGACCTGTTGGCAGGGCCTGAAGCAGAGACCAAAGAGGAACAGTGCTTCCTGGCTTGCTTAGCTTGCTTTTATATACCATCTGCTACCAACTTCCTTGACGTGGTACCACCCTTAGTGAGCTGGGCCCTCCCACATCAATCATTAATCAATAGAATGCTGCACAGATATGCCTATGAACCAACCTGATGGAGGAATTTCCTCCATGAAAGATAGCTTCTTCTCAGATTACTGCAGTTTGTGTCAACTTGACAAAACAGGGCAAAAGCAGAACAAAAATGAACAAGCAAGCAATAACCTAACCAATATAGTTGGTTTGAGTCATACATATTTTAGTATTTCCCTTTTAAGTTTATTGGCATTCCAGACACATAAAGAAAAATTAATTTTGTCATCTCAATAAAGAAATACTGTCTCTGCCAGAGCCATGAATACACAGAGATGTTCACACTCACACCTTTGTTCTGACATTGAAGCATTTTGCTTTTAACATAACTGCCACAGCTCTCCATGTAACAGGATTAGGATTGTTCTTGGCGGTTCTAAATCAGACAACAATGTTTGAGATTATTAGAGGCCCAGGCATACCTGTGTTTTCATGTTAATCATCCAACTCTGGCTAAGCCTAATTTTCTTCAAAGGAATTAAATGGGTTAAAACAGTTACATTTTGTGTGTTGGTTTTATTTGTTTACATTTGGGTTCACTTGCTGGATAAACAGATGTTGATATGGTGACAGCTCTACTGTATCTAGACTCCAAGAAGAAAGCAGCAGGGGAAAATAGAGGAAGCTCAGACTCCCCTGGAACCACATGGTGCTTAGGAGACAAAATAAGTAAGTAAGTAAGTTAAGTAAGTAAGTAAGTAAGTAAGTAAGTAAATAAATAAATAAAGACTGAAACTACAATATCAAAAAATAAATTTGAGATAAGAATGAAATTCAGTTGGGTGTTGTTCAGACTGTATGAATCAATGAAAATGCAGTCAGGCAGAAAACAGTCCAGGCTGTTGTTTGAAGAGGAAGAAAGCTATGTATGGCAGGGCACATAGGGAGGGAAGAAGAGAGTGGTCTTCATGTGATCAAAGAAAGAGGATGTCAGAGGTGCTGAACTTGTAGAAGCAAATAATAGAGCACGGTAGACATCTGAAATCCTATGTGGGATTTCCCTATGTTAAAGTGATATCATTGAAATCACGTTTTAGGTAAATTCAGTCAGGCTGCTATGTGAAAAATGCATCATAGAGAAATTATGCGAACTATTTAGGAAATCTCCGCAGATTTCCAGACAATACCTGATCTGGCTGAGTCAAACTGGAGTAAACATGGAGACAAATGGGTGAATTCAGAATATACAGAATTAGACATTAAATTTTAAAGTGAACATTAGGGTTAAACATTGAGTATGATACAAGCGAAGTGTGGCAACCGGGGCACATGTTCTTATCAACGCTTTCCATGGGGACACTAGGAACATGGTGGCTTCTCACATGGCAGCTCAGAGGAACACTGAAGACCGATCAGAGGTTGGAACAGTGTTTGACATCTGTGTCTCTTGTAGGAAATGGAGGCTGCAGATATTATATAATGGGAGTGGGATACAGTTCAGAGTTCATTTGGTAGAC
>CABHPQ010170164.1:1643-48549 GCA_902168405.1 Peromyscus aztecus
CACCACCACCACCACCACCACCACCACCACCACCACCACCTGGCTGAATATACTATTTTCTATTATACTTTTCCCATTTGTAATTATTTTGCTCTATTTAGTATGTGTGGGTTTTTTCTTTTATTTACTCACTTGAACAGTAATCCTCCATACTGATATTCTATAATTTATTTTACAATCAAACCTTTGCCACGCATGGAGGTTTTATATCTTTTGATTTTCCTTTTTTAAATAGTAAGAAAATGTTCACTTTATATACAGATTTTTCTCCCTTGGTTGAATGATTATCTTGTAGAAGATAGAAAGAAGATTCTTAGGCAAAAGTGGGCACTGTTTTAACTTTGATAGGTACACTTAGGTCCCTCTGTAAAAACATAATGGAAAATCTGTTGTCTAGCATATCCCTCTGGAATGGAGTTGGATCACTCACTCATGATTCTAGGATAAGCTTGTCATTCTCTGTATGTTGAGGTATATATTTTAAAGATAGCATCTAATGAATGGATGAGTGAAGACAAACAGAATGATAGCAGTAATAAATAGCTCCTTATGTTTGTTATCAACTTTGATGGCTACAAAATATGGCTCAGTTTTATTGTATGCATTTACTAATAATGACAGGGATTAAATGGCTGTTCCAAAGTCACTCAAATAGCTATCTGCAGGCTTCTACTGATGCTTATCTAAATTTACAGACCATTATGCCAGGATGGCCTCTTGTAAATACATGTAAGACTGATTTTTATCATCAGGAAGTTAGGAGTTGAGAGAGGGGCTATAGATTGCACAGTAAGAAATAGATTTGTCTCTAGTTGCATAAACTTTATCAAATCTTACAAACATTCTGAATTTTAGTTTTGAAGTAGAAAATGGGGGTGCTAATATAATTTGCTTCATATTGTTGCTGTGAAGAAATTATCTTACAGTCTATGTTAAAGATGTACTAGGTACCCTCATGGAGCATCATTTAGTTCATGTTAGCAAGGTAAAGCAGGTCCAGATTCTTTTGAGTTTGTCAAGGAAGTTGTATTAGTTGCCTTTCTTGTTAGTGAGACAAAAGGCCTGTACAGAGAAGTTCAGGGAAAGAAGAGTTGTTTTAGCTCTACTGTGTCAGGAGGGCACAGCAGCAGAAGCGCAAGGCAGCTTGGCCCCATTGCAGTCACAGGCAGAGAGCAATAAATGCTGATGCTCAGCTCCCTTTCTCTTTTTTATTCACTCTGAGCCTCTAGCCCATTGAATGGTGCTGTCCACATTTAAGGTAAGTTTTCCCACCTCAGCTAGCCTACTCCAGAAACTCCCTCACTGACAGACCCCAAAGTTTGTCTCTTGTTTGACTTTTGATTACGTCAAGTTGACAATCAGTATTAACTGTCAGAGAAGTCAACATGATCAACCATTATCGATTTTTTTTCTTCAAGGCCACTCTAGGACCCAAGATATTCCATGGGGTTTTGCAGGAACAGCTCTCAGTTTGGCCTGGGAATACCTTCCTCCCTAACACACATTTTCCTTTGTGTCAGCTGTTCCCATTTATGAGAGAACAAAGAGTCTTGTCTGGGGAGCTCATCTTTTGTGATTTCTATGCGTGTTGCTCTGTTCTTCACCATTGTTTTAGCTCTTCATTATGGATCCAAACAACGTTTTGCTGCTCTTCATTTTGTCTTGACTTTGCCTTTCAAACTACTTGAGATATTATGTCATTCTGCAGCAGAACTAGACATGAATCATAGAAGCCAAATTTTATTGGGGCATTCTTCAACATTGCAGGCTTGTTGCTTTGTTAGAGACAATGAGATGTGTTGTTTTACAGAATTCCACTGAATGATTGTCTAAATAGACAGTATTAGTGACAAAAACTTAGAATACAACTGATTATATTTATAGCACATGTTTGGGGGAGAGCGATGGTTTGGAAATGAAAGACAACAGGCCATTTCTATGTCTAATGTGTATTTATGTGGTTCCAAATCCAGGATACAAAAATTTTCCCAGATAGAAAAGCACTGATCATATATTAAGCCAACGACATTTTGTTAATCTAAAAATATCAGGGATGGAGTGCGCCAGACAATGGCAGTTCTTTCTCTTTGACTATAGCTATTTGGTGCTAAAGATGTCTTTTGTAATCTCATTTTTTTTCTTAAGAATTTTTATCTGCAGTGTTGGGGATCAGACTAAGGGCACACCAGGCAAGTCCTCTAGGATTGTCCTTTCTCCTCTACATTTTCATATATGGGTCAATTGATTGGCCATTTACAAAGGCTCTTGTTAAATTTGGGATTTGGGAGTGGAAATATGAATTTATTCTTTAAATCACCCATATTACCCTTCTGTTTTCTTTTTATTTCTCTCTAAATGCCTTATATTCCCAACATTCTACTTAAATGCTCTAATATCAAGGCTCATCCCTTTTTGTATGTTGACAAATCCATGGCCACGTCTCGCCTCATGTGTCCTCTAAGGAGCATTTAGCTTAGTTGAAGCAGTGTTCTTTCCGAGGTTACAGGAAAATGACTTTGTCTGGTTTTCCTCTTACTTTTCACCAACATCCAGATTTTCATGATGTATACTGCAGCTTGTATGACTCCTTTGAATATCTCCAACAGAGAAATATGCAGGCAATGATAGTTCCTACTTCTCACATTGAAAAACAGTTTTGTCACTATCTGTTAAAATTTTGGACATGTATGGTTTCAGTTTTGATTTGAAGAGTTATGAGATCTTCTAGAGACCCTGCCTGACACATGCATAGCCAACCCTCTCCTTAAGCAGCATTGCCCACCAAAGTGCTTCCCTGACACTGAGAAATCCCAACTAGTGCATCAATGTTACCCAAGTCCACAGGTTATGTGAGTGTCCCTCCTCCTCAGTTTGTAGAGTGTGTGAATTTGTACACATGCAAAATGACTCATGTCTGCTGGGAAGGTTCAGGGGATAGTTGCATTGCCCTAAAATTTCTCTGTGCTTTGTATAATCATTCCTTCTACTGCCACTCAACTATGTAAAAGTGTTTATCTTTTTATTTTCTTCTTAATTAGTCTCTTTCAGGTGTCATCTAGTTGGACTCATATAGGATATAGCCTTTTTAGCCATTTTTCTTAAATATACTAATATGCATTTAATGTTCATTCTGTGTGGGTTTTTCAATGGTTTTTGGCACCAGCTAGTAGACCCACCACAGTCTTCTGTCCACCTACCCACTAAAGGACATTCTTGGTTGCTTCCAAGTCTTTGTAGCAATAAAAAAAGTTTCTTTAAATACCCGTGTGTTTTACTTCCCTTGTTTATTCTTATATTTGTTTCTGGCTTTGAGCCTTTTAAAGGCTTTAATTTAAAAAAAAAAACCATTCTTGTATATACATTTGTGTGGGAGTGGGGCACACACACACCACCGTGTGCCTGAGTTCAGAGGACAACTGGCAGGAACTGTTCTCTCCTTTTGCCATGTGGGTTCCTTAAAGAGCAAGAATAGTAAGTGTTCTGAATATGAAAAATAAAATAATTAGCTCCTAAAGTTTTCCACAAAGCTTTAATAAAATGTTTAATACATTTCATGATTAGGGAAGAAGAGATTGTAAAAGTGTAAATTCTTTCAAATTTCATACTTATATGAACTGAACATTCTTTTAGGGGTTTCTGGGTCCTTTCATAACACACACACACACACACACACACACACACACACCATTTTTTCCCCACACACCACCATCTTGTTTGGATTGAGCAAGCAAGTTCTGAACACTTGTGAATCTGATGATAGGTCACTTCTCAGTAATTTTGCAGTTCTTTTTTGATCTTCTTTGTTCTAGTATTGGGGATCCACTAACCTCCAATGGCTTCCC
Organism: Peromyscus aztecus; assembly: GCA_902168405.1. Taxonomy (NCBI): domain Eukaryota; kingdom Metazoa; phylum Chordata; class Mammalia; order Rodentia; family Cricetidae; genus Peromyscus; species Peromyscus aztecus. The sequence continues at coordinate 5,486 of CABHPQ010170164.1, forward strand.
CCCATGGAACAGACAGCATCTGCCTTGACTCTTTGGTGACCTTAGGTGAGGCAAAGTCATTGCTGTCCTTCTGAGATGGAAGACACTTCCCTGGACCCAGCAGCTTATTTTAAATGGCACTGATGGATCCAGGCCAGACATGGACCTCCAGTATTGTCATCTCTGAAGCCTTGCTTCCACAAGAGAACTCAGTCATCCAGATCACATCTTTCTGCCTTTTGAAATGTTCCTATTGCTTTCTCCATTGCTTCCAGGGTGTATGGTTATACTTCATGGGGAGGAGCAGGAGGGTCATGACTATGCTATTTTGTGAATAATAGTGATGGCTTGTTAACTCCTCATATAACAATATGTTTCAGAGCTGAGGAGATAGCTCAGAGGATGAAATCCTTGCTGTATGAGCATGAAAATCTCACTTTGTATTCCCAGCATTCATTTATAAAAAGCCTGGCACTAGGATGTGGGGCAGGGACAGGCAGATCCTCAGAGTTAATCAATCCAATTAGTGAGATCCAGGTTAAGAAAGAGACCTTGTTTCAAAATATAAAGTGGAGAGTGACTAAAGATGGTACCCATCGTACACCTGCTGTATCCATGGGCACACATGAATTCACCTTCACATATACACACATATACACCCCCCCACACACACACAAATATAAACACAAGGGGTATCTGAGGGGACATGTAAAATTAAAGTGGATTTTAAATGAAAGTCAAAAATAGACACACATTCAGCATTTTTTAAATTCTATAAACAAACATTTGCACTCTTGCTAATTTAGTGGATACCTATTGTTGTACAAGGTGGCAATGATGTAGGGAGGAGCTGGATGAATATACAGTTATGAATGACTGAGAAACTAGCTCAGAAAAACATATATATAGGAAGAATTTTCTATATGGAGTAGGGAGAAAATTTTCCCAAGAATAAATGAGACAAAATTTTCTTCTCTCCTAAGAGTGGGGAGATTCCCCATTGCTTAATGGTTCTAATCAAATATATCGCTGCTTCGGTAGTAAGAATTTAAACTACTTCAATCTTTTCTTCCCCAGGCAAGAAATACATTAAATGTTTTATTAAAAAATCTGTGGAAAATTTTCTTTATTAGCCAGCATTGTTGGTAAGCTGTTTCTTCTAAATTTGAAGATGTTTAATTTTGTTAAATCAACCATAATTATTAACAAATTTCTGTTCACAACACTAAATATGAAAAAAATTAAATAAGTCCTTGGGTCTTAAACATAAAATGTCTCCCCTGACAGCCATCAATACAAATGACTCTAAGCTTTAATTCCAACATCATGAGATTGACTCATGTGTCACCATTTGGAATCTCATCAAGAAGTAAGAAATGTCAAAGTTTTTTCAAAGCCACTTATGAATTTGTGAGATAATTACATGGTTTCTATTTGGAAAAGCATCATATCATTTTTAGACATAAACATTAATTAACATGGGTAAAATTTTATATAAATCAATTAAAAACATGTAAGTGCCTTGTAGATGTCCTGTGCTGTCATAGTTTTGTGATGTATGCATCAAGCATGTTCCATGGCCCAGTGGCTGGATTTAGAGACAACAAATGCACGTGTGGGAGTTTGCTGAGAACCTGAGATTGGTCATCAGTAAGGAATGAGTGCTGGGAGGAAGGATTCAAAGAAGAATGAATCATAGAAGTCTATATTGTAAGAAACCAAGAAAACTGACAGGTCAGACCTAGAGATGGCAAGGAACTTGGCTGATGGTTCCTAATGAACAGAGTAACATACTCAGGAAAGGGGTGAAGTTCAGAGAACAGTACAGGGACAAGACAAGTAGATAATTTCCTAAGGTCTTAAGCTAAAGCAATGGGCCTGTTTATCAAGGGCTGTTCAGTTTCCTGGGGTAAACATCGACATTCTGGTTCCCTAGCTCCAGCCTCTCTGATCAGCTGAAGAACAATGAAAACTCTAAGTTTGGTCATTTTCATGTCTTGTGGTCATAACTAACATGATTGTTTTTCTATTTTTATTTTATTTTATCTTTTGTGGTTATTCATTCCTTTCTCCTTTTCTTGTCCAGATATTCTGACTCCTGCTGTCTTGAGGGTACCTTCCCTGCAGTTACGTGACACTGAACATGTGAATCTACTTTTAAGTGAAATAAGCCTAGTTTAAAATAGCCTCTTTTATAATTTTGAGACAGACTTTCACGTCTACAGTTCAAAAATGGGTTCCTGTTTTCCTTTAGACCCCATTCCCATGATCATTTTCTTTTTCTTTACTTTTTTTTAAAAGCAATCTCTCCTCTGAAGAAAACCCTGCCCTGAAATTTTGTTTTTAACTGTTAGTTGTTTACATAGGCTTTAGTGATAGAGGAGTGGCGTAGTCTTGAAATATCATCTCAGAATGTTTGCTCCTTAACTTCTTAGCATGTGTATGTTCAGAGCACACATAACAGAGCACAGGGCATCCCCATGTGTTTCCATCAGTGTTCTCCACCACAATGACACATGCCTTACTACTTTTGAATACATTTTGACATCTCATTATTACTGAAAGTCCATAATCACTATTTAGCTTCATTCTTGGTATTATCTATTCTTTGGGTTTGGAGATATATGTAACGCCATGTATCCATTACAGTGTACACACACAGTTTCTTTTTCCTAAAAGTCCTCTGTGCTCTACCTCTTCATTCTTCCTCTATTCTCTGATAGGGCTGTCAACCACTTCTAATTTCTATTATTGACTTAGTTTGTCATAGAGCGCCTGTTTTGTTTTGTTTTTTTTCTTATGATGAGTTTGCTTTATGTAGACTCTATTTCAAGAGGTAACCAAAGGACTGTGGAGATAGCTGCATCGGTACAGTGCTCACTGTGCATGCATGAGGGCGTGGGTTTGAGCCTTAGCACTCAAAGATTAAAAAGCAATAATGATAAGCCTACTGACATGATGGCACATGACTGTCCTCCCAGCATTGGGAGATGGATAAGAATGCTCTATGTCCTGCACACCAAGCCTAATCAGTGACTCCAGGCCAACAAGATCCCCTGCCTTAGAAAGTTAGGTAGACGATGCCAGAGGAACAACATTCAGGTTGATCTCTGCTGCTCTGTGTGAACATGCACACACACACACACACACACACACACACACACACACACACACAGAGTAGTCAAATCCCAATCAAATTAGTAGTTTGGAGTTTTGAATGGACAAAGTGTTCCTTGGAAAGTAGCACCTAGACCCAGCTTTCCTCAGACCCTGAATTCAAGCAGTACTGGCATCCAGGCCTCCTGTTTATGGGAACAGGAAACACATATGTAATCCAGTCTCACACCATTATTATACCCCATCATTATTTTGTGGATAAACCACCAAGTTAATTCAAATGTAATTTGAAATAATTGATTTCAGTAATTTTATTTTATACCTCCCTCCATAGGCTTAGCCTATTTCATTTTCTGTTGCCATAGGAACAAGTAAATAAATTAAAGGAATTTTCTGGACATGATGGAAATAATTTATTTGAGGTATTGTTTTCCATTTCATAACGGAACACTTGTCAAACTGAAGGGCTAGAATTTTCCCATCAACTTCAACTATCATAATTTTGATACCGTATACTCTCCCTATCATTACTTTTAGAGATATTAGAAAATTTTGGCTTTGATTAATTATTATAATATTAATGTTATACAGAGAACATTTGCATTTTATTTTATTTCGAAGGAACTGCATAGCAATCAAATAACTGCCCAGTAGTGCCCATTTTTAAATATGATAGGTACAAGAAGATGTGGGGGATTGTTTCCAACCAAATCATGGGAAATTTTTAACATAAAATAAAGATTTGCAAATTAACCTGGGAGCATGAATAAATCTTTTTCTAAGGTTTGAGAAAAAATTCAAGCTAAAGATTAGGAGGACCTTCATTACAATGTCCATGGAAAGAGGGGAGTTTCAGAACCTGCTCCTGATTTGTGAATCTTGAAATCAAATTGAGTAGCACAGGGTTGCAAGTGAACAGCTGCCTATGGGTACAAAGATCCCCCAGAAGTCCTGTCCTGTCTTCAAAGATGTCAAGTTTGGGAGGCTGAGAAAGGTGCAGTATTAGGGCTATTTCTAAGTTCCTTTTAATATCAAATGGATGTACTTGTGATGAGTTTCCGGAGAAGAAATTATAAATGTTTTGATTACAAAGGAAGATTCTGAGGTCACACTGTGTGGATTAGCATTCCAGCTACACCCGTTATTAACTGGAATTGTAAGCAAATTAAGTTGCTTAAATTCTCCAAATATCCACTATGTCCTCTAGAAAATGGGCTCCTCCCTGGGTGGCAGGAAAACTGCATGGAAATGAAAGTCGTGGGATTAGTGGACTTGGGAGGTGGCTCAGTGTGCAGGCGAGAGTACCTGAGTTTGAATCCTGCATCCCACGTAAAACCTGGGGATGGAGGTGTACATCAGTACATCCTTGACCCCCTATGCTTGCTGGCCAGCCCATAGCCAAAGTGACTTGCCAAGTCCAGGTTCTGTGGCAGAACTTATCTCAAAAAATAATGTGGGGAGTGATAGGGAATATCACCTGATGTCGACCTCTGGGCTACACACATGTGTACACAGATGTGTGTTTATGCTTGCACACACAGACAGAGACACAAATGTTTACCATAGTACCTGGCATGTACCCAGAATTGAAGCAACATTGCAGAACACTGCTCCTATTGAGCAGATTGTCACATTCGCTTGTTAGAATGTCATCTGCTTTGATGACAAAAATGTTTGCATTACTGCAATCAGACACTGTGTCTAGCAATTAAAGATGACTTTAATTAAAATTAGTTAATTATTCATGGTTTTATAAGCACTATGCTTTGGCTGAGACACATCAAAACAACGCATTTACACACAAACAAACGTGACAGAGTGAGAATGGAAAGGGGTAGACTTCCGGTGGCAATAAGGTGAGCTTTTTCCATGGAAGACAGTACGGGAGTGGGTCTGAGATATGCAGGGTGTGTTGGGAAAGGAACAATGGTGCAGCCATCAGCGGCCCCTAACTCTTGTTATTCTCTCTCCACATGACTGCTCTTCATCCACATTGGCTTTCAATCAGTTCTTCTGAAATGGCTTTATACACTTTAGATCATGGCACTCATTTTTCCTGTGTGTGTGTGTGTGTGTGTGTGTGTGTGTGTGTGTGTGTGTGTTTGCTAGTGTGAATGTGTGCACCTGGATGTGGAGACCAGAGATTGACTCAGTGTCTTTCCCAAATTTGACTAGACTGACTGACCAGTGACCTGTGTGGTGCACAGGCTTCTTTCTCCCAGGTGTTATATTTGCAAGCACACACCACTGTGTGTGTGCTTTCGACACTGGGGCTGTGCTTCTAAACCCGGTTCCTCGCGCTAACAGAGGGTGCACTTTACCAATGATGGCTGTCTCTCTATTGCCTGCATTTCCTTTTACTTGGAATAGTCTCCCAACCACAGTCACTTGAACAAAATCTTCTATCCTTTAACTATCAACTAAAACAATTACTTCAAGAAACCTCTCTGAGCACTTAGACTGTCTGATTCTCCTGCTGCATTCTGCACAGCACCTGCGCACTCTGTCATTCTGTGCTGCTTTCAGTGTGTTACTTTCCTGTCAGACCATTAGCTCCCTGAGAACAGAGTGACTCTGATGCCTCTGTCGTTGGGCAGACATATTGGCATACAGGTGGCCCTCGGCATCTACAAGCTGATTCGTTGGTAAAAAGAGGCAAAGTTGAAGGCTTCTGCGTTCTCCATGCACTGTCCTCATCCCTCTTGGGAGTAATAATTCCCAGAACAATGCTTGTATCTTGCAGAGTAGGCGATAACAGCTAGGCGATAACAGCTAGTTCCTATAGCAGACAGTGGGCACGGTCTGGCTCTTGTGATCGCTGTGAAGCACAGTCCTATTCCTACCGCAAACCTATCAATGGCCCTAGACTTCCTGTCTACAGTGTGAGGAACTCTTCTTCTGAAACCCAACAGTGCTGGAAGCTTCTGTGCTCAGCGTGTGACAGAGCACTCGGAAATCCCTACAGATAATCCTTTACACCAAACATGAATCAAGAGCCCTCAGTATGGCACAGCAGGTGGAACCAGGTACCACACAAGCCTAGTGGCCTGACTTCAATCCGGGGAATCCACAGTAGAGGGAGAAAAGCAACTCCTAAAAGTTGCCCTTTGAGCTGTCCCACCCTTGCCTGCACTCTCACAAATCTACAAGTCACACACACACACACACACACACACACACACACACTTATAATAAATAAATACGTTTTAAAAACTAAATAATAAAAACTAGAACTGCAGGTGCTTATTTTACGTCAAATATATTATTTTTTCATCTTGACCTAAAGAAGTGGATTTTTTTAGTACCTCCTTCTACAAAGATGAAAACTGGGCATAATGTAATAAAAGAACTTTGCCAAAGCCACGGGCACAGCAAGGTCTGAAGTGCGGACTTGAACTTGCCTTTCAAGGGAGATGCGATTCTAAACTCCCTGAGTCTTAGCATTTGCATCTCTATGCCACCCATAAGATACCATGCTGGAAATGCAAAATCAACCCAGTCTCAGACTTGGTCTTAGAGAATCTGCAGTTGGTGAAAAATTTAAACCCCAAGCTTAGCATGCACTAGTAACCAGTGAGAGGAGTTGCATAGTGAGATTATAACCAGTCTCCAAAAAGATACAACTCATATCTGGGAGGACATGTCCTTTGGTAGACATGATAATCCAGTTTACACCTGCCCACAGACATTCAAATAAGGAGTTATGGCTCTCAAATAATTTCTGCCCTGACTTTGCAGGAAGGAAATTAACCCTTCGACTCCCTGAAGATTCACTCACCTTGGTGTGTGACCTGATTTATTTTGGACAATGGATACATTGCTTATACTTAAAATTTCAACTTTAGAAGCACATGGTACAATTTTAAGTTACCAGACCCATTATTAATGTACAGGGGACACTTCCAGTGTATTCTTATGGGTCTTTCAAAGATTCAATGAAAATCAGCTTCATTAATCTACTTAATGTCTGAGATATGAAAATGTGGCTGTCTTAGGGTTACTACTGAAACACCATGACCAAACCAACTTGGAACTCAGGGCAGGAACTCAAGCAGGGCAGGAACCCAGAGATAGGAGCTGATGTAGAGGGGTGCTGGTTACTGACTTATTCCCCATGGCTTACTCAGCCTACTTTATTATAGAACCCAGGACCACCAGCCTAGGGATGGCCCCACCCACAATGGGCTGGGTCCTCCCCCATCAGTCACTAATTAAGAAAATGCCCTACAGGCCTGCCTACAGCCTGACCTTATGGAAGCATTTTCTCAATAGAGGCACCCTCCCCTCCTCTTTGAAGACTCTAGTTTGTGTTAAGTTGACTAAAAACTAGCCTCTATAGAGGCTAATTTGTAGATTTTATGGTATAACATCTTGGGCTGTGAAAAGAATGCTCATCATCTTCTTTTTGCTAAATATATTGAACGTTTTCCTTCCCCCACCCCCATGTTTTTGATTCCAGAAATGTTTTCTGCATAATCCAGTGGACTGCTTTGGAGGCACTGTGGAATTCTTGCGGTTCATTTGTCTTCTCCTTGGGATCACTAAACACTTGTGGGCTAGTGGATATCTGTAATAGCAGTAGATTTTTAAGGAACTAAAGAAAATGTACTTGCTAGAGTAGAAAGATTGGGGAGTGGCATTGGATACAACCATGTTGCAAGTTTGGCATGGAGTGCTTTCAGACTTTGGTAAAGACCCCAGAATCTATGTGTTAGTCAGAGCTGTTTTAAAACAGAATATTCCAGTTCATACAATGCTGGTTCCAAATGGTACCAAGCCACATTGGTAGCTTAAGTTAAGGGGTTTATTACCAGGAAAAAAGAGGTGTCTTGTGCAAATATGGTCAGAAAATACAAACTAGAAAGGCTTCAGGAAAAATGAAACAGAAAACCATCAGGAAGCCATTTCTGCATGCGGTATTCTATATCCTATTTTCTCTCTCCTCTCTCGTCTGCTTCTCTCCTGTCTTTATGAACCACCTTGCTGTACCTTTCCTATACCTGTCTTATAGCAGGTGCTTCTAGCCCAAAGTCTAGGTGATCTACCAGCTCAGGTCTTCAGGCTTAGTATTTTCATTCCCACATTCTTACCTACTCAGATTGAAACTAAGTAAGCTTTGAATTTTCCTTTATATTTTATCTTATCACCCTTCCCCCATAGTTAATAAGAACCACATAAATGATCCTTAAACCATAGGAAGATATAATGGAGGCTAGTGGACATTTTGTTCCTCATCAGACCACTCTAAATAAAGTATTGATACCATCACAGAAATGTGCCATGGTGTACAAAAGTCTGAAAAAGATCAGGGAGAGAATGAATCTCTCAACGCTGTCTCTTCAGGTGGTCTTTCATACAGGTAATAATTAAATTCTAAATTCTATGTAGACCTCACTTTTCACTATGCAGTATGATTTTTTTAAAACTCTGTATCATCATTTGGATATTATGATATGAAAGTTTAGTATCTCCACTGTGGCTTAGTCACTAGGATCCACTCTTACAAAAAGGACAACAGAAATAAATGTTATTGAAATGATCATTGTTTTCCTTCAGTGGAAAGTCACTAGTAACAGTCACTAGTTTTCCATCAAGGAAGCAGGTGTAGAGGCTGACCTGCTTGTTCAGTGGAGAAATCACTGGAATACAGTCCTTATGAAGACATTTCAAATATTTGTTATATAATGATCTCACCAAAGCAGAGAAATCAGGAGCAGGGTTTTGATACAGATGCCCAAAGGTTAGGGCCTCCATTTGGGAAACAGCTTGATCAGCAAACACTAAGTGTGATTACTTTGCTTCACTTGTTTGTTTGCGTTATAGCTTTTTTAACATCCTACCATGATGCTGTGGAAGAAACCATGTACACAAGAAATCGTTCCTTCATCCTCTGTGATGCGCCCCATCCCAGAGTCTGTTGTGTGTGGAATTCGAGTGGCTGATGCAGTTTCCTACACTACCTCCGGTGCAAAGGGTGGAGTTTGTAATCTCACCGAATGTCCACAAGATGAAAACTAGCTTTGCTGGTTCAGCAGGAAAAATCAATGCTTCACAATAAAAACCTTCAAAGCCTCCATTATTGAATGCAATTGTCCAAACAGAAACTCTGGTTGTCCAGGCAGAAATATTACCAAGAGTCCCTTTGTCTGTTTCTAATTAAGTCCTCCAGACCTCAGCCTTATTCATCCAGCTCGGACAAATGTTTATGTGATGAATCAGCAGGCAGGAAGTAGTTGCTTTTGTTTTGAGGCACCATAGTCTTATTTTCCCAGAAGCAAACCCAGACCCTGTGACTGATGGCCACCAGGTCCCTAGCTCCTATCAGTAGACTAATCATGTGACTTAGCTGCTCATAAATGCAGGGCTTAATAGCATGTACACCCCTCATTTGCTACGCTGGAGGCAGTCCCCTTCCTACAATCTCACCGCCAATCCCTCCCAATTAGTACCAGCCAAATTAATGAGATACTACTTGCACCACTCTCCAATGAGAGAATACATGGGGAGAAATATTTGCCTGGCTCTAACTAGGATATCAGCATTTTCTTGCTTGCAATGTGGTTGTCTTTTCAGTTGATAAACAGGCTGATTCAGCCATCTGTGGGTATTCGCAATTTTATTAACTCTTCATTTGTAAGTGAAGGGCTTCCCTGGAACACTGGTATGCTGGGTATGCTAATACATATAACAAGTGCATCCCCAGGGAGAACATGAATAACAAGTCAGATTTGGATTTTGCTTATTATTTATACATTTGCTGTTCACCAGTGTTAGGGAGCCACCCAATCACAGTCTAATTTGACTGCTCTGCCAATGTCTGAGACTTTAGATTTTTTTCCAGTCTTCTTTAATAGAGGGTATGGGGATTAGATTTGAGTTCATGAACTACTGCTGCTCATCCCTTCCTGTCTGAAATGAGGACATGCCTACGGTGGTGGATATTGGCTTGGCAATATGCACCAAAATAGAGTAGACTGTGAAAATGAGAATAATGCAGCCTAGACTGAACTTGGCTTTTACACTTACTGCCATGTGGCCAGCAACGTGCACAGTGTTCACCCCTCGGGAAACATCTGCTGGCAAGATCCTGTCACCCAAACAGTTGTGTTCAGAACCCCCATACATCTCATGAGAAACAGGTGGGGAATCCTTCCCTGTATTTCAGCAAGAATCACTCTGGCTCTCAGAACCCTCCTTTTAGATTAGCCTGGTTTTGAATATTTCATAGTTGTATATATTTAATTAATCTACACTGACATAATTCTTTTGAAATTATTTTTCTTAAGTTTCACACCTACAAAGACTGTGTCTTGGTTATATGTCACCCTCCCTTCCTCCCTCCCTCCAGGTCCTCCCACCCTGCTAACATATCTCCCATCTCTCAGGTTCAACCCACTAAGTCTTATTAGTGCTGCCCATATGGCCCATATGTGGGTTGTGGTGATATTGTGTTCCCCAAAATATTGTGCACCCTAATAAACTTATCTGGGGTCAGAGACAGAACAGCCACTAGATACAGAGGCTAGAAAATGGTGGCACACACACCTTTAATCCTAGCATTCCAGAGGCAGAGATCTGTCTGGGTCTCTCTGAGTTCAAAGCCACACTGGAAACAGCCAGGCATGGTAACAAGAGCCCTTAATCCCAGGAAGTGATGGCAGGAAGCAGAAAGGTATTTAAGGCGTGAGGAAGAGGAACTAGGCTGGTTAAGCTTTTAGGTTTTTGAGCAGCAGTTCAGCTGAGACCCATTTGGATGAGGACTCAGAGGCTTCCAGTCTGAGGAAACAGGATCAGCTGAGGAACTGGCCAGGTGAGGTGGCTGTGGCTTGTTCTGCTTCTCTGACCTTCTAGCATTCACCCAAATACCTGGCTCTGAGTTTGTTTTTATTAATTAGACCTTCTAAGATTCATGCTACAGTGGGTCATCCACTGGAACATGGGAAACCTATCAGTACCACTAACCCTCCTAGAAAAGTGACTCCCCATCTCCCAACAACCATCAAATGCCATCAGCTCCCCAGCTAAGGGCATCTGGAGTTTTCCCACTTCTGCTCTGGAACTTTTACTTTCCTGATCCTGTGCAGGTCTTGTGTGGGAAACCACAGCAGCTGGGATTCCCTTACCATGTCCAGGGGTCACCTTTCACAAGGTTCCTCCCCACCCCCTAGCTCTAACTTTTTTTGTCCCCTTTCTAGATGGTCTCTGAGCCTCTGGGGTTAGTTAACATAGATGTTCCATCCACAGATGAACACTAGCAGTCACTTGCCCTCAGCATTTTGAACAGTTATGAGTCTCTGAACCTCACTTCTTCACCTTTATAAGTGGAGAACTAATATCTATGCTGTTTATCTTCCTGAGATAACACAGTAAGCAATCAAAACAGCATGTGGGGAAACACATTGTGAGCTCCCGACCACTGCAAACCTGTGTCATGTTATTGTGAAAAGGATAGACTAGGAACACATCATCCTTGAAGACAGCAGATCTGGAATCTTCATGACTAAATGGAATAAGTAAAATAATAGGAAAATAAATTCATTTTTCTCCTTCCATATACAGTCATCCTAGATCTTGCCTTGAAATAAATCTTTAGTTATCAATTGTTTTGATAAACTTCTTGCTGGTTCTCCCAGGGTCTGTCTGTCTGTCTCTCTCTCTCTCTCTCTCTCCACATGTATAAACAAAAGGTCTTTTAAAAATCATTCATGTGCTGGGCAGTGGTGGTGTATGCCTTTAATCCCAGCACTTGAGAGGCAGAAGCAAGAGGATCTCTGTGAATTTGAGGACAGTCTGGTCTACAGAGCAAGTTCCAAGAGAGCCAGACCTACACAGAGAAACCCTGTCTTGAAAAGCAAAAACAACAACAAAAGAAAAAAAGAACAAAACAAACCAGAAACAAAAGATTCCATTCATGCAAATGGACCTAATTCTCTTTGAAACTGTTGTGATAAAAAAAAAAAAAGATGTTGAAAGTGTGACATACACCAGATGTGGATACTTTAAATCTCAACACTCCGTTTAAAAAAAGTCATAAGCAGTGCACGATGCTTGTGCCATTAGCATTCAGAAGAGGCCTGCTGCTGTCCACCTGTCCTTCTCTATATGATTCCATAAAACATGAGCAGGCTGCATAATTCCCTGCTTCACTGTATTCCTTCCCTAATCACAATTTTTCTAAAACATTCATCAGCATGCTGAGCAGAACTCTAGGTATTTCTTTGGCCTTTGATTTGCACATTAAACTATTAGCTTTTACTTTTTTGAATTGTGTAGTAAGGCTGAAGGAAAGGCTAAAGGGTGGGGATTGGGTGTTGGCATGGCACCATCAGGTGTCTCTTTTGGATTTTGTATCTATTTGCATCTGTCAGAAGCCCCTCTAAATAGTGACAACAGCATCTTTGAAGAGAACCCAGTATAAGCACAGGCTATGGCATATCCAAGAACAGTTGATTGCCTGGGAACTCATCTCTCCAAGTACTTCCTTGCCTTATTGCTGTTGCTGTAGTGATGTGACCACTACATGGCTCAATGGAACCCAACAAGTTTCAAGTTTAGAATGCTAATGATGAAAACCACAATTTCATTACATTTAAAAGCTAAACAGAAGAGGATAATTTCTGACAAGAAAAATTAATGACTAAGTCAAGGAAAAGATATGAAATTTGGGTAGACCTGTACATCTTTTAAAAAATGGCAGGTACCCCAAGGCTCATGGCCAACTTTATTACATACTTCATTCAAAGAGCTGGAGTACTTAGAAACTTACACAGCTTGGTTCTCGTTTTCCAAGGAACTGAAACCCAAGAGGCAGGGTGAATCACATATAAATTTTAATATGAAAAGGAAGACAGCCGGGTGGTGGCGGCGGCGGCGCGGCCATGGGGGCGCATGCCTTTAATCCTAGCACTCAGGAGGCAGAGCCAAGTGCATCTCTGTGAGTTCGAGGCCAGCCTGGTCTACAGAGCAAGATCCAGGACAGGCACCAAAACTACACAGAGAAACCCTGTCTCGAAAACCAAAAAAAAAAAAAAAAAAAAAAAAAAAAAGAAAGAAAGAAAGAAAAGAAAAGGAAGACATTAGCTGGAATGATCTCTATGTAGAGGTGAAAGAGAGTCTCCTGATTTTTGTGTTGCTAATGATCACTGTGATCCAGATACTGAACAATTACTTAGATAACACATCTTGGTTCACCTACTGGGCACATTAAGCCTATGAAAGGGTAGTTTCATCCCTACTTTGCCGATAGAAAATTGATGCTGAAAGAGTTGAAGGAGTGTGATAAACATCTTTAGGGATGATTGGTAGGTGTGGGCTTCGGTTTAAGCACCACTTGAAGTTTGAGGCTGATGTAAAGACAAAGTTCTCTTCAATATGTGGGAAACAGGGCAGAGAATATCGAATAAAAGCTTTGATTTGAGGCCTCTGAATGAAAATGATTTAAAAAGTTTTTTTGACTGAGAAATGTTTTCTGTTAATTCCATCAAGAATATTTATGCATCATTCTTCCTGGGATATACCTGTTTAATTTGCCATGGTCTTTCTCAGAGGACACTAAGTAAAACAATGATTTTTGTTCTCCCCTTCAATGTGCAATTCATATAGATTTTGTCACTTTCTTCTACATTTTTGTTGGTATGCTCTTATTTTACCACATCACTTTATTATAAATTGTTATAGGCTTGAGATGATACATTATCTATCTTGACTGAATTTTGTTTAATTGATTAATATTATTGTCTTCAGAAATTAAGGGAATCAACTGTCCATCAGTGAGTTCCCAGTGCTCAGCACTCAAAGCAGCTCATAGTAGGTAAACAGCAGATATGGAATGACTGACCGCTTTAAATGTACAGCAAGGACATTTAAATCAGCAAATTTCATCTGGAATGTCTTCTCATGACTAAAAATGACCAAGTCCCAAACCTAAGAATTACTTAAATTTTCCCCTGGAGGGAGACTTTTCTGTCTTTGTCCAAATATAGGGACATCTACAGAAAGAACAGACAAGTTCCAGCACTGTTATTGAGGGACTCGGGAGCCAGCTATGAGTTGTCTATGTCCTGAATACAAAGGAAATTGAAAGGGGTGCTAATTTTCCCATTAGAACAAACAAACATTTCTTACAGTTTTCTACTCCTTCCTAAAATTACAAACTTGTTGAAGATAGGAATCATACAACTAATACAATACCCTGCTATAAAGACATACTGAATAAATGTTCACATGAAAGGGGGAAATCTAGCCACTCACTGCTTGATGATCAGCCATTTGCAGCTGCACCTATCATGATCAGAGTCATAATGGATAACACTACCAAGGAGGGAGCTAAAATAAGCTCATGAGTGTAGAACTTAATTCCCAATAACAAAAGATAGAAATTTGGGATGCAAAGAAGACCGGAAGAAAAGGTCAGCAAACCAAAATGGTAGACAATTTTGACAAGTAGGTCAAAGAAGGACTCTGAGCTGCCAATTCTGGAATACAAATCTCCTATGTTGAATTTTCTGTCCTCCTACCCATCTCCTGTGTGGTTTTCTACTTAATTTCTCCCTCCAAGGCTTTATGGGGCCTAATGAGTTGTTCAGCATTTCCATTTCCTTGAAAAGGGAATTCTAGCACTTTTAAATGTATTTCCCAAAGAGAATGACAAAATTATATGTGAGACTGTGCAATCATAAAAATGGGAGACAGAAATAAAATTGGAAGAAGAAAGTTAAGGTTTCAAGAAAAGACAAAAGACAGTGTTCAAGGAGAGGGGCACTTAGTCAAAAGAAAGCTAGATGGAAGTGACCTGCACGGAAGGCCATACTTCCGTAGTTCCTAGTGCTCACTAGATAGAATAGGTTTGCTTCTTTCATTCTTTAAACTACACATTCTCCTCATATTCTACTTTTCCTGTTTAGACACACACACACACACACACACACACACACACACACACACAGAGAGAGAGAGAGAGAGAGAGAGAGAGACGTATGCATGTGCACATGCACGCACCCATACACACACATTTTTATTATCACCATCAATCATCATCACCATCATCATCATCCAAACATAGGACAGGTGGAGACCTTACCATCTCTGAATACTACTGAAATATTTTCTCATATGTGTGGCTTATAGAAAATAAGAAAATAGTAACAGCTCATAAAATTTAATAACCTAAAACATTATTTAATAGAAATGTGAGCCAACTAAAATAATATTCTAGCATTCATTCATTTTTTATGTTTCCAATGCTGGCTGTCTGGTGTCTAAATTCCGTGTTCATTTAACCTACTAGGCATCCTCCTCACTAACGCTGCCCTCAGCCCCACTTCCCTGCTTCACTAACAAAGCCACTAGCATGAATCAGTCTCCTGCCTTTATGTGCAGTTGGTTGCTTTCTCCCCTTTCTTTCATATTTATTTTCCTCACATCTAAAGCAAACTGAAGATTCCTCTATTTCAAAAGGCAGACTTGGTTCATTAAGACTTTCATTAAGACTCAGGTTATTCCCTTATTTGAAAGATATATTTTATGCCTTTAATTTTAAAACTATAAATTACAAGAATGGCCCTCATTTCTCAGTTGAGTTACTTTCTTCTTGGATCATGAAGACACACAGAGAAACAATTTCCTCTTGTTAATTTCATATAAATAATGTGTCTGAAGGATTTTATTTTGAGTTTTGATACAAACAATCTCAAGAAGTTTTATGGCATTAAGAAGAAAAGATATACCCAAACTAGTTCCACATTAGCATATTTTCAAACATGAAAAAGGCAAATCCTACTGAGGGCAGCTGGGTAGAGTGGAGAAATGTCTATTATAACTAATAACTGTAGGACGTTCTGGTCATGTACAAAAATGTCATTTGTTCTTCTGCATCTTTACTTCAAACAAGGATGCTGATTTTCTCTGACTCAAGGGGAAAGCCTTCCTGAAGCAGAGTGACATACTTAGTTTTTCCCTAAAGTACTCTTCAGTTCCTCAATACATTCAAGTTAGATTGTATAAGATAAGTAGCCTGCTATAATGAAGGTTCTTTTAATTCCCACTGATAATTTACAATATTATGGCAGTTCAGGTCCTCTGAAAGCAGACACCAAGGCAGAATTAAGTGCAAAATGCTTTTGTTAGGAGAAATGTTTGCATGGGAATAAGTGAATGGGGAGCTAAAGAAGGCTGCAGAGCCATTAGTCTTCCATGCAAGTCTAATCCTGAGTGAGGGAGAGGATAGAGAAAAGGTTTAATAGAAAATTATTTAACCACGTCTGTCATAAGCCCTTAGAGAGTCCTTGAAAGAGAGAGGAGGCCATCAAAACTCCCTCTCCTGTGGGAATGGGTGTGTTCCTGTATCCCTACTTCCTGAAATCTTTAACATGGCCTCAACACAAAGGCTGCAGTGGACTTCAAATTGTTTGCGACACTCAATGATTAAATTCCCTGTAGTAAGAGATCCTTAGGCATTGTTCATAGAGCTTCCATAGTTCACATCTTCATTGAGGTTTTCTTCCTAAACATGCTCAGATGAAGGAGGTTAAGTATATGGCACACAGATGGCCATGGGTGCTGTTGACATTGAAACCCCAAGTGATTCGTCCCCCCCCCCCCATCTGCGAGCCTTTCTAAATTGCTGTAACTCTAAGGTGCAGCTCTCAGGTCATAGTGATGTCACCTAGACCCTTGTAACTGAGCTACATGGAAACTTCATAGTCATACACTTCTCAGTTTAGACTTCATGCACATCTGTTCTCAGGGAACACACAGTGCAAGAAGATGATTCTATACAGCACTTGGGTTTCATAGCTAGCCTCCATTCCTTTTAAACAAAAATATCAGTGCCCTCTTCTCTTTGTCAAAAGCCATTGTCCATCAGCATGATGATTTCTGAAGAACCTCTGAAAAGAAAATGGTCCAGTGAAATGATAACCATACCATTATGGTTAGTAATGCAATGGCATCTATGTTATGTCATTGTATAATGTATCCTCTTCAAGTCCAGGATCTCCAATATAGAGGTGCCCAGAGTGGAAAATACAGAGAAAACCCACTGGGGATAAAAGATGACATATCACTCCTCCCTCTATCCCTTGCTTCTTAGACCCATGCACTCCATTCATTTAGACATTTCCGCCAAGCTGGAATTATAATTGAAAGATTATCTCTTTAAGGTACAGGAGCATAAGATGCTGTGGTGGTTTCAATGAGAATGATCCACATAGGCTCATATATTTGAATACTTCATCACCATCTGTTGGAACTCTTCAGGAAGGATTAGGAGGTATGACCCTGTTAGAGGAGGTGTGTCACTGGGGGCAGAATTTGAGAGGTCAAAAAACTTGTCTCATTCCCACTGTTTCTCTCTCTCTCTCTCTCTCTCTCTCTCTCTCTCTCTCTCTCTCTCTTACTTGCAAAGCAAGATGTGACCTTTCAACTGTTTCTGACACCGTGGTTTTTCTATGCCATAATGGACTCTAACTCCCTGAAACTATAAGCTCAATTAAATGCTTTCTTTTTATACATTGCCTTGGTCATGGTCAATACTTTTTTATTTTCACAGCAATAGGAAGTTAAATAAGATGGATATTACCACATCCTGTCCCTTGTTGGTTGTGATGGCTCATGGGAGCTTCAACTCAATTCATCAATATGCTTCTACAAGCAGAAGAAAATCTTCAAGGATATCAACACCTGACCGTAAACGAGAAGCCATCAGTCTTGGTGGGATGGGTCCACCAAATGAGCAGTTGATATTTGAAGTGGACCAAGAAGTATTTTATTGGATTTTTGTGTTGTTGCTTAGATTCTTACGATCCTGCTAATTTCTTAGCATCTCCCTGTAAACAAAAGAAGATGAAATTATGATACATTATCACTTCATTTTTCTCTTTAAATGATACTTTACTTTTTCAATTAGTATTTTCTTTGCAGTTAGAGTCAGGTCCTTTCCAGAGTTATTATGTTTTTATTAGCAGGTGTACCTGACCAACAAATGTATAGCTATTCCTTTTCAGTCACAAAGGGAGGTTAATGTAAGTGTCAGTGTTGTAAAATCTGTTGTTTTATCTCTGGCACAGCAGCTACAACTGAATCTACTGCTGTTTCAACCAGTAATTGCTTCTCTGCAGTTACTGGCCCACTTCTCTGGTCCACCTCCTGCCCCTGCCACCAAATGTAGTTTTAACTAAATCTCTATCTTTCTATTTACCAATGAGACTTGGTAGTCAGAGGCTAGGGTGTAAACCTGCTAGCTCAGAGAGGTTGAGGAGCAACTAGCTGACCTTCCCTCTTCACCAGTGTCTCCAAAAGAAATTGTCCTTCTGCTCCACCAAACCAAAAAAGACTGCCACACTCAAAGCCCCTCTCTACTACTTCCTGTGTGTTTCTCCATCAGTTTTCCCGATGCCCTTTGACTCTCTGTGATTACTTTCTATCAACAAGTTTCTAGCTTCACTTCCTGACCCAAGGTTGATTTTATATAATTAATGCAAACACAAACTTGGGGTTTACAGGGTTATCATATATACCACAAGAACAATCTACTTTGAGACAAGATTATATAAATTATCATGTAGGTTACAGATCCTGTTGTCTGCCTTGTTCTGGGCATCAGAACATAAGTCCTTCATGACATATCTCTGCTCAAAGGGAAAGGAAGAGGATAGAGGAAGCAGAATTATATATCACTAGTGATTTTAACATTAGAATTTGACTATTTCAGTATATTCATTATCCAATATATTTTTCTAAGCATTCAAAGATTTCTGGGGACTTCCTCATATTAAAACAAAACATTTTATATCCAGCGGTGTTTCGTGAATATATCAAGGATAATTTTCAGGGATCATAGTTTAGAAAAATAGAAACTTAAGCTCTACTCTGCAGGGTTACCATCTGGATTCTTTACAGCTAAGCCAACTTGGTAGACTAAAGAGAGCACACAATCCTTGCCGAGTCTATAGGCTCAGTGTATCCCCAAAGAAGAAAGAGATTACTTAATGTGAATGGTGAGTATTTTCTTATCTTACACATGTGCCTGTATCATAAGTGGTTTTAGATCCTAAGAGAACTGCTATAAGGTGTGGGCTCTGATGACCCCTGTTTTAACTTTGCCTCATTTAAGAAGCCCAGGGACCATTCAACAGATGGAACCAATAGTAAAGGGAAGCCTTCATTGTTCACATATAAAGGAATTAGGGGATAAAATTCCCAATTCTGTTTTCAGGAGGTTTTCTTTTTATGTAAATTAAAAAGAACCCATTTTCCTTGGTCTCTAAAAGCTGGTGTTATTTTCCTTTAGAAGGAGGGCAAACTATTCATCAGTCTTTTTTTTCCTGCCTGAGTTAGCAAGGAAGCTACATTGAGCTCAGCCTCTGGGTCACCCAGTGACTTAAGAGATGTCATGTAGAATGGAAAATGAAATTACTGAGGACTTAGTGCCTTTGCTTTATAGAATCTGATCTGATATTTCTTTCATGACTTTTTGTGAATTGTATGCGTAAGTTTTTCTTATGTAACTTGCTAAGAGACAGATGGATAGATGCATAAATTCATAGAAACAAACATAAATTGATGATAATGTAAATAGTTTCTCTCTTGTTTTTCACACACACGCAAACACAAACATAGACTAGTATTTTGTTCCCAAGTTACCAACAGAACAGCTGGGGCATGAAGTAGTTAGCAAATTTGCCTTACGTCCTATGGCAACACGTTCGTGCATCTGGGAGCCACCAGGAGAACCAAGTAATCCTGCTAGGCCATGTTTTGAACTTCTGTATCATAGTGTCCTTTCTATTAGAAAACACAAGACTGTATTGTCTGTGACCACCACTTACAACCTGCTTGAAAAACAGAGTAGAGCTTAATCCACACTGACAGATTAGTAGGGTAGAATCCAAATGGCCAAGAAGTTTCCCTTTGCCAACCAATTCCAGTTGAGTGGTGGGAACGACCTAGAAGGCCAGTGGAAAATTGCTACTACATGTATCAGGAAACAATGTATGGATAACTGTTGGTGCCACATCATATTCCTTAGATGGATTTATCTGTCCAAGGATTGGCCTACAGAAAATGATTGCCATAGGTCTTCAGTGATTCTGGAAGAGCTTGGCAGGCTTGGTAGACTCTGTTTATCAAGCCCCTAGGAAAATTAGCACCATCACAAGATAGTTAGAGCAATTGAGGATGGGTTCAGTTACAGCATGCGTCTTAAGTCATTATAAATATAAACATGCTTATAGATGGGTGATTTACATAGCATTCAATACATATGTTATATTTATATAACACTGGGAAAACATTAAATCCACTTGGCTCAACCAGTGACATAATGAAATAAAGCATAAAAGGTTTGAGGGGGCCAGAGAATGGAGAGAAACTCAGAAGCAATTACCAAGATGGTTACCTGGTTATTACCCTCACAAAGCCTCAGTTTTCTGTCTACAACACAGAAAATAATGAGACTCCCAGGTATGCTATAAATAATAAAATGAATGCGGTGCCAGATATATGACAGCACATTCTGGGGTCTAGACATATCTTCTCAGACTCATGTGGTGACAATTTAATCTCCTGGTATATGTGTGCCTAGAGTTGGGTTTTCAGGAGGTAATTGGGATTAGATGAGGTAATTTGGATTTATAAGAATAGAAGAGCAAACCCAAGTTTGTATGTTTGTGTGCTTGCTCTGTCCCCACTTGATGATAGCCTCTAACATGTCACCAGGAATAAAAAGATCACCAGGAGCTGGATTGGCAATGGTACCAGGTTCTTGGTCTTCCTAGGCTGCAAGACAACAAGAGAAATAAACAACTCTTCTTATAAATGACCTAGCCATGGGGATTTTGTAAATAACAACAGAAAATGAAGTATATTATTATTGTATATTATATGTATAAGTGTATTATGAATAGTATTAGTTTGAGCTAAATTAGATTTATGTAATCCTCAAGATTATTCTGTGATTTGTGTAATTTTATGCTTGTTTACATTGATTGCTGCAGTCTTTTACTTATGACTGGGGGTGCTAAAGCCCCGCAGTTGGAGCCTTTTGCTCTGTAGGTTCATTAGTAGTAGCTATAGGATTTACTGTGTAGTAATCCATTTTTTTTTCAGGACACCTTCAGACGGAGAGATGAGCAGGATTCTATAAACTTTTTGCTCTGTAGTTTTGTTAGTAGTAGCTACAGGATTTACTGTTTTCTGTGGGACACCTTCAGATGGAAGGATCAGTGGGATTCTATTTTAAAGGAAGTTGGCAGTGAATCTCATTCTCAAGAGCTACTGGAAATCAATTAAATATGCTTCTCATTGTACACTCTGAGTGGCAGCCTGTGGTTAAAATGGCTGTTTGGGGCAAAGGTAACCACTCATCCCACTGATTCCTGAAACCCACAGCTTCAAGCAGCTTTCTTGAAGCTGATAAGGGGAAAGAACCCGAAAACGAGGCTGAGGCGCTTTGTGTTCTGTAAAGGCCACCACGGTCACCTGTTTCTTGAGACTAGGACATGAGATGACCAAGGGAAGCTTGCTGTGACTGACACTTCAGAGGAACCACAAGCAGAGCCCTGCTGTCTCCCAAAGTATTATGATTTAGGGGAGCTTCTCAAATGAATAATTTGTAGATACTCCTCAGTAACTTCATTTTTATGACATTTCTATAAATATATTAATTTTATTATGTTTAAAGTACTGTAGTATGATTTCATCTTTATATATATGTTCCTTTTATAAATTATAAACATTTGGAAAACAGGAGGAAATCTGTTATCCCAAAATCTTACCTGCTTTCCCCCATGTATACCACATACATATTTATATACATTTTTACAAATGCATAATCATACTTTAAACATGCCTATTGCATTTTGCTTTTCACAGATCATTTCTTCATTGGAAATTTTCAGAAAAGATTTTTCTCACCAGACAGAATGTCTGCTTCTTATTTTATTGGGAGCATAATACCCCATGAAGTGGCTGTCATTATATTATTCTGCCCTAGTCCACCTGTGTTGGGCATTAAGTTTGCTGTCACATTGCATGTCAACATGCAGAAATCCGTATTTCTTCCCGTGTGGTATTTTCATGCCTATGGGAAGGTCCCACCAATATGATTATAAGAGAAGAATATATGACCTTTCAGAAAACGCAAGAGGATGTGAGAGGGCTCATAAGGGGGAAAAGACCGAAAAGAGGCCACCAGAGAGGTGAGCAGCCTAAAAGAATGGAGGCCTGGTAATTGAAATCATAGATATTTTGAGGAAGAAATGATCATTTGCATTAAAAGCTGTTGAAGTATGAATGCATTGAAGGCAGGAATTTGACTATTGGGAATGTGAGGCCTTTTAGAAGGTGCCGAGCAAGCAATAGTGGCCACAGTTAGAAATGAGTCCTGCTCTCTTGAAACCAATCTCAGTAGGAGGGTAATGATCCCCTAACTGGGAAGGGTATGATCCCATGACTGGGAGAGGCATGATTCCATAACCAACCATCAGTGAGTATTTAACAGTAGGAGATACTTCCTCTGAGGGAAGACTACAGATCATACATAAAGAAGAAAGGCTGGAGTGGGGGCTCAGTCTACAAAGTACTTGCATAATCTGGAAGACCTAAGTTTGGATCTCCAGTACCCATTGAAAAATGGGGCGTGAGCTATAATCCCAGTTCTTGGAGACAAAGGAAACAAAGAGATCCCTAGAGCTCAGCATCTGGCTAGTTTTGATCAATCAGTGAGCTTCAGATTCAGTAAGAATCCATTTCTCACTGAAAAGCATAAAGTTAAGAGTGATAGATGAAGACAACCAACATCCACCTCTAGTCTCTGCACGCACACACATGACTGTGTACACACTCATGCAAGTCACACACAAACAAAATTTAGAAGAAGAATATGGCCTAGTTTTTGAATGCAAATAAAGTGATAAACAGATGTGGTGACCTATATGCTCCATTGGAGACCTATGGATTAGTCAACTTAGAGCCAAACCTGGGTGGGTAGAGTTGCACTCAATGAGATGGGAGAGCAAGGGGGAGATGTCCTCTCCATCTTAACCCTAGTCAAAGATAAAATGAAATGTAGATTTTGAATTATGAAATGCTCATAGTACCCAAGGTGTAGAAAGGGAATTGAAGCAGTGCTTGGGACCCTGGTATTTCATTAGAATCGTAGATGCTGTACTGATAATGTTGGTGGTCACAGAGAACACAGGAAGGTCTTCTGAGGCATTTTCTCAGGAAAGCTAAATCAAAGGTGCTGTGACAGCTTTCCCAACAGTGCAGTCACTCTAGCATTGACATTAATTAGGAGTTATGTGAGTACTGGGTATGATGTGATTCCATCATGGAGAGTATGTCACATGTACTCAACACACTCTTAGGTTCAACTCATAGCAACTACCAACTTTGTGGGACAGGCAGATTTGAAGGCAAAAATTTTCTTCCTTTTTTTCCATTCACATTCTTAAAACAGAAATCTTAAGCTTCCTCTGTGATGCATTTTCTGACCATGAGGAAATGTTCAGGCTGAGACCACTATGACGTGTGTGAAGATGCTAGGGGAAGACTAACAACCACGATTTTTCTAGTCACAGTCTTCCACTCAATATGAGGAAAAGTCAGCTGAAATATTAGTACTTGAAATAGAATAATAGAATGCCTATCAGTGGCAAATAACTCATATCAGTTTAAGTGAAAATGGAAGTGAAATGTGTCATAATAAGAAATTTCATAAGCAGGCAGAGTGTGTGAATTTCAAGAGCTCAGGTAACTTCACCCAAAGTTGGGGATTCTCACTCTTCCTAACTCAGTTCTCAGATGCTCTTGTCATATTGTATATAGAGCATTGTGCAAACAATAGAAGGAAGGACATCTTTTCGAGGAAATGACACTGGAAGCCCCAGAGTGATCCCCATTGTCTCAGTTGAGGCTGCAAACACATTTATGAGACAATCACTGAGACCATGGAGGAGTGATGTGGTCTTATGCTGGGTTGGGAGACCAAAGACCAGGAGAGGTATGAATTACTCCAAAACAACAAAGCATATGATTGACAGGGGTATTCCTATAAATGAAAGCAACAGGCTGATGAGATGAGGAGATAGATTAGTATTTAAAGCCCTTGCTGTCTAAGCAAGAGGAACAGAGTTCAGATCCTTATAATCCATGTAAGTGCTAGGTAACATGGTGGCCGACCTGCAATGCCAGCCTTGGAAGGCAGAGACAGAAGGTCTCTGGAGCAATCATGCTAAGGAGACTACCCATATTGGAAAGTTCTAGGTTTGATTAAGAGAATCTGACTCCAAGAAGAAGGTGGAGAGTGACTGAAGAAGACTCCTAACATCAATCTCAGGCCTCCATATAGACATGCACACACCTGAATATGCACCTGCACACGTGTCCCCATAAATAGATGAACATTCATACACATCTATCACATATCACACACAAACACATATGTACAAATATATACAAATAAATGGATTGATGTTGAGCATATAAAAATAAAGTAAATACCATCTACTACAGAAGAAAATGAGGATCTATTTCAGTGTTCCCCACAGGCTCAAGATTGTGGAGGAGGACAACTGATCAACCTTGCTTCTAAGGGAGGAAAAGAGAAAGAGAGGAGATAAGAAAAAAAAAAGAGGAGAGAGAGGGGAGGAACGTTTCTCTTATACACTAGATTTTCTCCAATAAAAAGTACAGATATTAAACAGGACCTAACAATGACAGCACCAGTAGACATTCTATGGTGGAAAGGGAAAAATCTCATGTGGCCTCATCCATCGACAGAGAACTATCAGCAACTAAGACTGCCGAGGAGGGAGAGTTCATCATCTCTAGGGATGAGTCCACTAACTGGTTATTCAATTCTAAGCAGTCAGTCCCCAAATCATGCATATGTATGTGTGTGTATATATATATATATATATATATATATATATATATATATATATATATATGCAACACTAAACAGATTCAGCAGCAGATTATATTTAAATATTTGTGCATATATATATATATGTAAAAATCACTACAGAAACAATTACAGAAAAAAACACTATTGATTTGAGAAGGGTTAGGGAACACATGGAAGGGTTGGAAGGATGAATGAGAAGGAGGGGTGATGCAACTATATCTTAAATTTAAAAATAAAACATACATTTAAAAATAAAAAAGAATACAGGTACTTATAGAATGTATACCATGTGCAAATTTCAATACAATAAAATTGATAATAAATAAATAACAAAAAATTTAAGTAAGAAACTTTTAAAATGGAGAAAAGATTTGAAAAGTTAGGACAATCATTAATGGTCTGATAAAACATAAATGTCCTAGAGAGGCTACAATTTTAGCTTTGGCTCTTTGAAAGTATCAGAGGTAAGATTCATCACTTTCTCAATTCACAAAGGTCATAATTTTGAAATGATCGTTGTGCTCTGACCAGACAGTAATTTCTCTCGTGGGATGTTGGGACTGGGCCCCTCAAGAGCAAGCAGCAAAGAGCATTGACACAGGCACTGGACGCCTTTGCACAGTAACCTCGGGTGTGATTATTCTCACTTTCAGGCATAATTTAGTCAAGGCAATTCTATAGAGACCAATTTTTTTTAAAAAAAAATCAATTTTTAAAAGAATGATTGTGCTGGAATAAAGGAGAAATTGCCAGTTATTCTTGAAATGGTGGAGCTGAGGCATGCATGGTTTGGGGCACAGGCAATAATAATATTCACAGTAACTCTAGTATTAGCATCAATATACTTATGCCTATAATGATAATTCATGAGCACAGTACCAGGTGCTAAGTATTTATATGCATGCATTATCTTGCTGATTGCTCAGAAAAGTGACATACGGCTATAGCATTATTATCATTACAATGAAGTTTTGCTTTATGCAAATTTTAAATAAGAAAGTGTAAAGAATTACTCTGTGCATAAAATTTGAAATAATGTGAATCTTACTTTACATGTATCCCTATGGGAAAATTGGTCCTGAATTATGCAAATTTTGAAGTGTAAGAAACCTTCAAGAATACATTCCTAGCATAATGCTACTCCAATCAGATAATCTCATATCATATTTGTAGACATTCAGATTTAACAAGGTCCAAGAACTTTCTAGTCTTGAAAGGTTGAACAGAGATGTAAAATCCATATTATAGAGCAGCCTTCTTCAAGGTCAGTGAGTGTTTAGAGAGATCAGACCATGGGGTGAATTCCTTTGTATAAGTTTACAATATCCTACCAATATCCTAATCTTCATTGAATAATGGAGGGTTTCTTTTTTTTTAATTGAAAATATTTTTTCATACAATATATTTTAGTCATATTTTCTCTTTTTCCAGATCCTCCCTACACACCCAACTTTATGTTCTTTTTTATCACTCTCTTCTTAACAAATAAAAACAGATAAACAAACAAAAACAAGAAACATATACACAACCACCCCACAAAACCACAAAAATGGAAAGCAAAATACATAAGCAAAAGACTAATAAGACAAAAAAATGCTCAATACAAAATGAGATGAAAAATTACAAAAATATCATTGAGTGTGGTGATACATCATATACCCTAACAAAATTTGCCTGAGGATCAGAGAACAGAACAAGCCACTAGATTAAACATAGAGGCCAGGCAATGGTGGCACACACCTTTAATCCTAGCACTCAAGAGGCAGAGACTGTCTGTATCTCTGAGTTCAAAGCCACCCTGGTCTACATGACTTTAATTCAGTCTAGGAGAGAAACAGCCAGGCAGTGGTGACACACACCTTTATTCTTATTACTTGGGAGTCACACACCTTTAATCCCAGCACTACGAAAGTTGAGACAGGAAATGATACGGGTAGGCGGAGAAAGGAATACAAGGCGTGAGGAGACAGGAACTAAAGTCTTTTGGCTGAGGAAAGCTTTTCAGGCTGAGGAGTCCTAGAGGTAAGAGGTGGCTTGTTCCTTTATCTCTCTGATCTTTAGGCAAATTTACTGGGGTACATAATATATCACCACAATTGAGTTCATTTTGTGTTGGCAACTATTCCTGGGCATGGAGCTGACCTGCAGTGTCGTTGATATATCCAGTGAGATTCCATGGGAGAAATTTGATTTTTTTTTTTTTTGTCAGTGGATATCAGTTGCAGACAGCTTCTTGGTTAGGGCTGGAAGCTTGTGGTCCTTTCCTCACTTTCCACATTCAGTGCTAGGAACCATCTGACTTGAATCTGCACAGGCTTTGTGTGTGCTGCCACCATCTCTGTGAGCGCACATATGCATCCCACCGTCTCTGTGAGCGCACATATGCATCCCACCGTCTCTGTGAGCACACATATACATCCCACCGTCTCTGTGAGCACACATATACATCCCACTGTCTCTGTAAGCACACATATGCATCCCATTGTCTCTGTGAGCACACATATGCATCCCACCATCTCTGTGAGCGCACATATGCATCCCACCGTCTCTGTGAGCGCACATATACATCCCACTGTCTCTGTGAGCACACATATGCATCCCATTGTCTCTGTGAGCACACATATACATCAGTCTTGCAGCTGGAAAATACTTTTAATGGGTGATTTTTGTTTTTGGAGTCAGGGTTTTGTTTTTCTCTGTATAGTGCTGACTGTCCTGGAACTCGTTCTGTAGACCAGGCTGTCCTCCAGAGTGCTGGGATGAAAGGTGTGCACCACCACTGCCTGGCAAATGGATGGTTTCTTAAACTGGGCTATAAAGAAAGTTTCACTGAGATATTCATTGTACTTGGCCAGAAGCACACATTTAACAGTTGTGTCAGATGCAGTGTATAACACCAACTGCTTTCCCTGGAAACCCACACGGAATTGTGACTCCTTGATCTTCACACTTCTTTTCAAAGAAGGGAGAAGACTCACCACTGAACCCACCTCAGATGGTCTAAGGAGACAGGATTGAGTCTCAGCATAGCTAACCATTGCTCTTTCCAACTGTCAATGGTAAGAATGAGTCAGATAACCTGCTCCCTTAGTGGTCCTTGAAGAAGGGAAGAGAGCTCTTCCTACCTATTCTAGAAAAGGTGAAAGGCTGGAAACTGGTAAGGCTTGGAATAAAAGAAAACATCTTCTGAGAAGAGAACCATCTCCAGTGAATTCTGCTTTCAATGAAGGACCAGAAGGGAAAGGAAGATTCTTAGACTGGATGGTTCTTTTTGTTGCTCATCTCCAAGGACCACATTTTAGGCAAGGGTGTACAGTACTTATTTACAGACCACCAACCCTCAATAGATGTTTGTTCATTTTTATTTTTAAGCTTTTTTTCCAGAAAAAAATCACCAGTATCCTCAGAAGAAAACTCATTCCTTCACTGGACACCACACAGGTAAGACAGCATCTCTGCATACGGCACTCACGGAACAAGCCCAACAGACAGAGGTAGAAGACGACAGTGAAGTGAGCAGGCCATTACACTGTGAATTGATGTTGTTTTGTTCTTCTGCATGCCTTTGTGACCAGCTCTGTCATTTTGACCCAGGATACTCTGTGGTAAAAGCCATTCTTGTTCTGGCAAGCTTGCGCTATCCAGAAGAGAAAAAAGAATTGCAGGTAATGGAAGTCATGAGAAATGATGGTGCCCTTGACATTTCAGTTCTGCTCTGACTTTTCTTAGTAATTTATTTGGTTGAACATTTTGTGGCTGGTCGAGAACAAAATTATGTCCCAGCTTCTCCCCATTCATCTTCAGGAGTACCTGAAGGAAAGCTGTGGTGTCTGCTGTGGTAAAGAAGTGATTTGGTCCCCCTGGTATTCTGCATCATTGAAAGGCAATTACTTTAGATGAAGCAAGAACTGCCTGGATTTTGATCAGAATAAGATAGGGGATTGTTTAATTGGTCCAGAAGTATCTCTGTGGCCAAATAAATGTTCTACTCATTAAAAAAAGCATCAATTTTTGCACCTATTTTCTCTTCCTTTCTGGATCTTTGCCCAGCATATTACTTTAATTAATGACTGGTCTTCGTTTTTTAATGCTTTTTCATAACCAAAGTCCAGCTGCTAAACATTATGGTTCAAGATACAGAAGGGAAACAATCCATTCATTTTAAGTCAATCATCACCCACAGCCACAGGTATGTACAAGTACAACATTATGGGTTCTGTGTCATAAGCATGCATCAGAGAACAATGGCACTCAGTGTGTTTTATGGAAGGTAAGACAGTATGGTTCTATTGATCTGATTTGGAATCTAGTTGGAAGGGATGGACAGGATAACTGAACAGAGGTTCCCAGTTTTTGCTCACCCCTCCACAATAATTACAATGGCAAATAACAGCCAGTGGTGGTAGTGCATGCCTACAATCCGAGCACTAGGGGGTGGAGGCAGAGGAATCAGGAGTTGAAAGCCAACCTCCACTACATATGGAATTCAAGGCTAGCCTTGTCTCACTTCAAAACCCTGAATGAAAATAAAACCAAAAATAAAACCAAAAATATCCTCATCTTAACAAACAAAAAATAGCTGCATTTGCAGGTGAGTGGACAAAGAACAGCACTGAAATGCAGGAAGAGAAAGGCTGGAGCTGGGAAAGACCAGGAGACTGAGATAACATGGTAAAGAGTAGCAAAAAGTTCACCTGCAACTAGGATTGCAGTTCCCTAGCTAGAAGGTATACTGTTTTCATGGGGGAGGGGAGTGAACAGGAAAGCTGAGAGATGAAAGGATATGTAATGACTACAGAAATACGAAGGATAACTGAAGATCACCGTGAACAATGGTGTGCCCACAAATTACACACAAAAACTACAACAACAAAAAAAACCCTAGAACAAATGGAAACATAACTTATCAAAGCTGAACCATGAAGTCACTGAATCTGAACACGCCAATAGCAAATAACAAGAGGTAAGCAATACTAAAAGTCTGTTGATAAAGACAAGATCAAGGATGGTTGGCTTCACTGCTGAATTCTACCATGCTTTTAAAGAGAGCACCAATTCTTTTCAAACTATTCCAGTAAACTGAGAAAGAAGGAAATTCTCCAAACTTATTCTATGGGACACAATGACCTGACATCAAATCTGAGAAGTTCACAACACATCAACACATTACAGACTGATAAGCCTTATGAATGCAGATGGAAAAATTCCTTCCATGTGTGTCTGTGTACACATTTGTGTGTGTACACATTT
Source organism: Peromyscus aztecus (assembly GCA_902168405.1). Taxonomy (NCBI): domain Eukaryota; kingdom Metazoa; phylum Chordata; class Mammalia; order Rodentia; family Cricetidae; genus Peromyscus; species Peromyscus aztecus. The sequence goes on from CABHPQ010170164.1 coordinate 35,739, forward strand.
GTGTGTGTGCACATTTGTGTGTGTGCACACATGTACATACAGATGCATGTGCACCTGTCTCTGTGTCTATATGTCTTTGTATATTTATGTACCTGTGTGTACAGGTGTGTGTGTGTGTGTGTGTGTGTGTGTGTGTGTGTGTGTGTGTTGAGATTGAGAGAATCATTCTCTAAAACCAAGGAGGATGGCATCTGAGAAACAACCCCCAAGGTTAACCTCGAGACTCCACACACATATGAACACACACTCATGTGCACACACACACACACACACACACACACACACACACACACACACAGGAGGCAGAGGATAAAAAGGAAGCCAAATTATCATTATTCTCACATTTATGGTTTTATAGAGAATAAACCTAAATACTTCACCTGAAGTCTATTAGAACTAACAAACCAATCCAGTGAGATTGAAGGGCACCAAATAAACCTAAAGATCAGCAGCACTTTGTATTCTTTATTAAGTGCTTTTCTTTCTCTTCTCATATGGCTAATTTACCTTTCATCTTAGTCTATGATTTTTTTCTGAAATTAATTTATTCTTTTACAATTTCACACATGAACATTAAAACATTCTGCTCACACCCCTCTCCTCACTCCACTGCCCTCCACTCACTCTCAACAACCTTGCCCTTTTTGTCTTCCCAAGTCCCCATCCTGGTTTCACATCTCTTTTATTTTGTTTTTGCTTTTGCTTTGTGACTCACTGGGTTTATCCAGGGCCACTCACTTGGCAGGGGGCACGAAGCTGTGCATTGGAGCATGAAGGAGAAGATGAGATACAAAACCAAGGATGTATAAAGAATTCACAAGGATCCTCCTGTCTTCACCTCCACAGAGCTGGGATTACAGGTATCGGCTACAGCACCTCGATCTCCACCCCTACCCTGTGGGTGCTACAAACCAGGACTCAGGCAGTCATGCTTGTGTGGCAAGGACTTTACATATCTAGTGCATAATTTATGAAGAGCTTCAAAAGGATAGCTTAAAGTCCCCAAGCATTAAAAAAGATGGAAATGCTAATGACTCTTAATTGATCAGTACATATTGTATATGTAAAGAAGTATACTATATCCACGTATATAATTATTATATGTTATCAAGTAAAATCAAATTATTATGCTAACCTATATAGTAATTTTTTTCAAAAACCTCTAAGATCAATGTTCAAAATAATAATTTTTAAAAAGCTGTTCTAGAATTGTCTAATGTTGAATAGACTATTTTCATGTAAAATCTTGTCCCCACAATGTATTTGTTACAGTATTTGCTATATAATATCTGCTTGATAAATGTCAATATAATTTTTTGTTTATAAAATATAATTGACTGAAGATAATGGTTAAAAAATTCATCAGTGGCCTTAGGTAACATCTGTTCTTTCAATGTAGACAAATTTCTTAGGTTACTCTGTAGACCTTCCAGAATCACTATGCCGAGAATTAAAAGCCTTCTTCCCAATGTCCCCTCAAAGCAGGCTTGGACACTGAAATGTGTTCAGTGGCTTTGCCTCCAGCTGTGCTTGTTTCTTGCTTCCTGGAAGTTTCTTGACCAGTTATAAAAACTTGGTATTTATGGTGCATGAAATAGAACATGAACCAGTTACTAGATTCCTCTGAAATCCTCTTCTGTACACTAGAATCAACCTCCTTGGGACTACAGAATATTCTTGCATGGTGACTTGACGGTAAGAAGAAAGGGCAGTGAGATGTGGCCCATTGCTTTGATTTAAAGTGGAAGATGGTGGCTTAGCTCTGCAACCTCATCATGCTCAAGAGTATCCATGTTAGCAAAGATGAATGATGAGTACCTATAAGCATACAAATCATTTATTATGATAATGCATCTTGTTACATTTGTACCATTTGCACAATTTGCCCAAATGAGAAACTTTTGAAGAGAATGTAGGAGATAGCAGATGGCACTAGTATCTGGTGGGTCACATGACTGTGAATCAATCTCCAATCTCATGAGTCCCTTGGTGTGATGTGATCTCAGAGAGAGAGGTGGTGATGGTTACTTCTCAATCTGTATGTCTCATGACACTTGAATATTACACAAATCTCTTGGTTTCTTTAGAACCTGTCTAAGTCTAACCATTGGGTATAGTGTGTGTGGGTAGTCATTCCAGCTTTGATCTGGAAGTTCCAACCCCCACTGAGGCTTCAGTAACTGTCACACTTACAAGGCAGGGCCGCGAGAGGACCCTGAAGACCCGAGATCTGGATGTGCCGGCTCTCTTGGTTCCTGGACCCTAGACGCTGGAGGTAGACCAAACAGAGTTCTCCAGAGAAAACCGCCGGACTGAGCTACACCTTTCCCAGACCCTGTAACCAATCCCTTCACTTGTAAGTTACCCCACAAAATAAACCTCCCTTTTAACTACGTGGAGTGGCCTTAATAATTTCACCAATAATAGTGTTCCAGATTCTAATGAGTCTTCTGAGACATTTTAATGGATGGATTCATTTTCTTCTAGAGTGGTCCATAAATGTATGTTGTGTTGAGGCTTAAATGAGATTATAAGACTCATCAGAACTCAAACATCTAATGAGTTGTCTTTTGATCTACTTTATTTCTTCAAGGTAATTTTTAACCCATGTACATTTCTTTCTCTCCAGATGGGGTCCTTTTTTCATTAGAGGCTAGAAAGGAGGCTTCCTTCCCATGACAGAGAATGCTCTTTTTACCGGGATAATTTCAGTTCATTCATTTAATTTTGCCAATTAATTGTTGGTTCCCAAGGCACACTTTATAGATGCTGTTAGATGGTCCTCACTAGGTGTGTAGGAGGCTGAGAATTTCAGACACACACACACACACACACACACACACACACACAGTGTTTGGGGTACTCTATTATGCTTAATTTAATATTTTTCTTCTAAGATAAATTAATTTTTTATTTTCATGTAGCATATATGTGGGTGTATGCAAACTTTATCATTGCATGTATGTCAGTGTGGGTACACACATGTTATGACACATGTATGGAGGTCAGAGGAAAACTTTTTGGATTTAGTTCTCTCTTTCCACCTTTGCATGGGTTCTGGGTATCAAATTCACATTTTCAGGATTACATGACAAACATCTTTACCTGCTCAGCTGAGCCATCACATGGGCACCTCATGATATATATTTGCATCTCACATCTGAATTCAGCTCAAAGACCCTCAGTGAAAATTCTTTGGGACGCTTAGAGTCCTTATAAATGAATGAATTTGATGTAGAACATCTCTTATGGTGATATTTTATTTGTACTGAAATGTGATTTTATTTGTATGTTAATAAATAAATTTCCCTGGGGGTCAGAGCTAATAGCAAGCCATAGCAGAAGTCTGCCAGTGGTAGCACACACCCTTAATCCCGATCACATAACAGGCAGATCTCTGTGTGTTTAAGGATACAGCCAGCATGAAGACACATGCCTTTAATCTCAATACCAACCATAGAAGACCTGGAGGTCTGTATAGATGGGCAGTGATGAGGAGGTCATGTAGTTGGGTTTACAACCAATGAGAAGGCAGAATAGAAAGTCAATAAAAAGCACAAACACACAGGAAGTAGGTCTCTTGTGGAGAGGTAGGACAGCAGCGGCAGTGAAGGGTAAGGTTTTTAATCTCAGCTCTTAGCTATTGCTCTGACCTCTTGGCTTTTAACTCTGTATTTGGCTCTGTGTTTCTTATTTAACAAGACGGTTACATCTACAATCTCTTCTCTGTCATTTCCTTCCTTTGAAACACTGATAGATTCTACTTCTCAGAAGTCAAGAACTCCCCCACCCAAGAGTTACTCTTAAAAGTAAATTGTCACCATATGTAAAACACAGAGCACCTCACAAATGACTGGCTTGCGTTACTGTTTTGTGGAACTTTGCTTGGAAAAAAGTGAAGGCATTTGACAAATTCCTATCTGTAGCTGTTGATGGATTAGTTAGAGCATGAAGATCAAATGATTGGGTTTTCAGCATCAGGATTTCTTCACCCATCAATTTCATTCATTTTACCTTTTAAAGACAAGGTCATTAAAAAGCCCTTGTAGTTTAGCACTGACTTTGAAAACTTTGTATTGTTTTATCCTTTAAATACACATGTGTTTAAAATTTGGAAAGAAGAGGGGAGCATTTGGCAACAATGTGATTAGAGATTTGATCACAAACCCAAATATTTTGAAACCTAATGCCCCCGGCACCTAGATCTGCTCATTTATTTTTAGCTCTAGAAAGGAACTATATTTAATCTCTTAATCAAACTACTTGAAGTTTCCACTTCAAAATAAATGAAATGATAATAAATAATGAGCCAAGAAATAAAATATACCCATTTAAGGAGAAAACTATAATTTGATGGAAAACAAACCTGAGTTTGAATAAAATGGAAATGTCTCTTGTCTCCTTCAATTTTCAGCTCCAAGTAAACAAATGAAGCACAGAATTAGGAGCCAGTGAAAGTATGCTTAGTTGAGGTCTTCAGCTTGAGTTCTTTGTACACAGCAAACAGCCTGCATTTGCTGAAGGATGATGGGAGCCCAAAGGCACAGTGTGGGGTCTAAGGTGTGCTAACCTGGCCATGGCTACCTAGTCCAGTCTTGGTATTCTTTCCAAGGACAATACTACTTTATTTCATGCTGCCATTGTATTTCTTAAATGGCCTGAGAACATGTGGCTCTGAGTCATACATGAAGGCATTAATTATAGTCTTGTGAATTGGCATGCAGGTAACCATGGAAATCCTACTGTGTGTTGGACCCATGCGAGCTCAAGCATACATTTCACTCTGAATGTAACAGAACTACAGTGTTGCTGGGTAGAAAAGAACATCTTTGTTGGAGACATTTTACGGAAAAGAAAAATGTCTGTTCTCCCCAGACAGGACATGTATGATAGAACAGACCATAGAAAGGGTCCACCCAAGTCATCTTTAGTGAGCCAATGTTTTTATTGGGATCACTTGTACTATAGTGGGTAGTAACTCTCAGCAGCTGCATCACTGCATCCTGCCTCACTTGCAGCAGCTGCACAGGTGTAGTTAGGGGAGGGGCCTTGTAAAAAGTGTAACTTTCTGAGCTTTGCAAGTTTGGGGCTTGTTTGTTTTGTTACCTTTTTCAGCCTTCTGAGTCTTAGGAGCTTCCATCCTGGCTCCAGGGCAGAGTGTTTTAATTCAGAATAAACAGCCACTCAGCACATTGCACATTTTGATAAGCATTGCATGGGGAATCAGGTGAATTAAATAATGACTGTCGCAAGAGCATCAAGAAACACATCACAGTGTGTGACAGAATAGAAAGCTCTAGAACTGGGTTTTAACCATAATTCTGTCACTAATTGGTTCTACTGCTCTGGATAAATAATCTTTCCTTTTGCTCCTTGTCACCTCCTCCTGAAAATGACCAGACAGAAGAGGAAAGACCAGGCAGCCTAAGGCACCCTGAGTACAACACGTCATTATTGCTGGCCTCTAAAAAATGCTTCTGTGAGTAAATGAGGCTGAGATTCAAACTCTTCTGAGAATAGGGTCATAAGATGGGGAAATTGTAGAAGTGTGTGCTACAAAAATAGAAAGTGAGCCCTTTAAATTGTCAATTTTGATCCTACCCAGGGCAAAAAAAAAAAAAATCATTGACCACATATATGGCCCAATTAAATTGAAATTGACAAAGTTATACTTCTTTAAAAGGAATACAGCATGGACATCCCTTTTCATTATAAATAGTTAATAAATTCATTCACTAATCTGTGTACTTTACCAGGTGTGAGGCCCGAAGCAGACAAAGACAGTGTTGCATAGACTCTGTACTAAATCTTTCTGAGGCAAACAGGAATTTGTATTATATTACTCATTGTCACTTTAGTGAAGTCTAATGTGTGCATTAAAATATATTTTAATAAATGTTTCGGAAGTGGGAATTCATATACTTAATGTCAAGTTTAATAATGAAATATTATGAACACCAAAAATTCCCCTTTAGGTCCTACTGAGTCACTCACTACCATCCCTGCCCAACGTCAAAGGTTAGTTTTTCTGCCTAGGAAGTTTATAGAAACAGACCATGCAGAATACACTCTCTCTACCAGTCTTGCTCCTCCCATTATTGGGTCCATAAAATCCATTTATTCTGTCATGCAGAGAAGTCTCTTTTGTGGATGTATGTATATAGTTTTGTTCACGTATGACCAGAAGCAGAAGTGATGGGTCACAGGGTTCAGACTTGGAAGCTACTTGGCCACTTCCGTTTTCATAAAAGAACCGCCGGTCTCATCCACAGCGACTGCAGCTGCCCTGTTTTGCTCATGGGAGATGAACTCGTCCCTCCAAACACAGACTAAGACTCGTCTCTTCCAGTTGGCCACTCAGGCCAGGGGCTGCTGTCTCACTTCACTGCTGATGTCCACTCCACCGAGAAGCAGAGCAGCTTTGGTGGTTTGTTTTTCCTACGCCTATTGCACGTTCTCAACCCTCCTTTAGTGCCTCTAGTATCTTTTGTCGGTTTACTCCCTTAGCCAAGTTACAGTTCTTTATGCTTCTGTGGAACTTCGATGGAAAACTGCATTACAATTGTCCTTCTGTGGGTGCATGTGTGTGTTGGCCCTCAGACACCACCCACCTTCTTCTTTGGGACAGGGTCTCTCAATGCCCTGGAGCTCACTGATTAGGCTGGCTGGCTAGAGAACTCCAGGGATCCATCTGTCTCAGTGTCCCCCAGCACAGAGATTATTAACGTGTGCCTGTGCTCCTGTCTTTTTTACTGTGTGTTTTGGGTACAACTCAAGACCTCATGCTTGCCAGGCAAGCGTTGTATCAATTAATCTGTCTCCTTGGCCCCAAATGCCTCAGCACATGTTTTTAAATTTTCTACATTTTATTAAAAATAGATTCTTTTCTCATACAATAAATCCTCATTACAGTTCCCTTCCCCCCTTCATCCCAGTTCATCCCCACCTCCCCTCCCATTCAGACCCACTTCCTTTTTATCTCTCATTAGAAAGGAATAAGCTTCTAAGAGATTAAAAATAGCAAAATAAAATATAAAACAAAAAATAACATTAGAATTGGACAAGGCAACCCAACAGAAGGAAGAGAGCCCAAAAAGAAGGCTCAAGAGTCAGAGACCCACTCATTCACACATTCAGGAGTTCCATACAAACACTAAACTGGAAGCTATAACATATACTCAGAGGACCTGGTACAGACTCGTGTAGGCCCTTTGCTGTTTCTGTCCCTGCGAGCTCATGAGCCTTGCTTACTTAATTCGAATGTCTTGTTCTGCTGTCCTCCAACCCCTCTGGCTCTTACACTCTTTCAGCCTCCTTTTCCATGGGGTTCCCTGAGCTCTGGTGGGAGGGATTTGATGGAGTCACCCCATTTAAAACTGTGTGGTTCAAGGTCTCTCTCTCTGCATAATGCCTGACTGTGGGTCTCTGTATTTGTTCCTATCTGCTGCATAGGGAAGCCTCTGATGATGACTGAATAAGGCACTGATCTCTGAGAATAGTAGAATAGCATTAGAAATCCTTTTACTTTTAGGGGTTTTTTTTGTTTATTTATTTGTTTGTTTTTGACTGATAGTATTTGGCTTTACCCTGAGTCTCTGGGCTATCTAGACTCTGGTTCTTTGTCACCCAAGTAGTGTAGGGTATGAGTCCCATCTTGTGGAGTGGGGCTTTAGTCAAACCAGACATTGGTTGATTACTTCCACAAGCTTTGTGCCACCATTGCCCTAGCATATTTTTCAGGCTGGACAGATGATAGATCAAAAGTTTTGTTGCTGCCCATGTTTCTCTTTTTGTAGGTTTCAGAGTGTCTCCCCATACCAAAGACACAAGAATGTAGGGTGAAGGTTCTATGTAGGCACCAGCTAACCCTCTCCATGCTCAGTGAATTGTGTGGATGTTGTCTTCAGCAATGGGGCCTTGCTGTCAGTTCGTGGAGTGAAATCTGTTGTCTTGGCAACAGTCTAGGCTGCTTGGGGATTTTCATGGGCCCCCTTTAGCCAACATCTCAATTAGATATAACCAGTCCCAGTACTGGAAGCTTTATTTGGTGACAAGAGATAGATAGTTTCATTATTTTGAGATTTCAATAGGATCACTTTGATATATTTAAGGAAGTTTCCACTGCAATAGGTTTCCATATCACCCTTCAAATGCCCCTCAACGCTGGCTGTCCTTCCCCACACTCCTTCCCTCAACCCCATCGTCTTTCTCTGCCCTCACTAAATAGAAGCACTGATTTTAGTATAACTGATTTAATATTTTTTGTAAGCAGCGCTTCATATCTCCTTTAATCTTTTTTTTTGCATAATCCAAGAATGTGCATCATGTGCATGCCTGGTACCTATGGAAGCCAGAAAATGGTTCTAGATGGCCTGGTAATGGAGTTACAGACAGTTGTGAACCACCATGTGAGTTCTGGGAACTGAACCTGGATCCTCTGCAAGATCAGTAAAGTGCTCTTAACTGCTGAGCCACCTCTCTAGCCTCAGGGACTGATTTTAATGAACTGATTAATGTATTAAAAGAGTAAGACTATTTTTTCTTGTGAGTATCCAGTTGATTGATTATTTGAAGAACTCATCCATCACCCTTGTAGGCTGAAGTTTCACAAATCAAGAGATTACATCAGTGGGGTCTGTCTCGGGTTCTTGTTCTGATCTGTGAATATTGATCTATGTCTTTCTCTGAGCAGATGGAACACTATTAATTACTGTGGATTTCTTTTACTGAAAACTTGGTTTCTGATTACATAAGCTTTATATTATAGCTTTACTTTCTGTGTGATTTTTTCCTTAACTCTTTATAGTGTAAATCCTAAAAAGAACTTGTTAATTTCCATTAAAAAAAACAAAATAGCAACCGGTAGTTTGGTTCAGATTGCACTGAATATATAATAGATAGGTTTGGAAGAACATGACATTTAAATAGAACATTTTCTAATCAATGACATGCTCTGTCTCTCTACTTGGCAGCACTGTAATTCTCCTTTATTTAAACATTTAAGATAAGAGTTTATCATACCACATATTTCATCACATTTATTCTTGTTTATAATATGTATTTTTGTTTGCTGCTAGTGCTTAGAAATTGTAAGTATTTTTGTATCCATAATCATTCAAATTTACTCATTAATTCTAATGTTGAATATATACTAACTGATACTTAAAAGTGACTGGCATGACTCAACTTGAAGTGGCCACATTGATCTTTCCAGAGCAGACACTTGGAGGGCAGACAGATTGGAGTTTAAGTTCCAGCTTCTTCATTCATTCAATGTTCTTATCTGAAAAATAGGTAAATATGACACCTACCATATGGTTATTATTGGAATACACCAAAATAATTAAGAGTTCAGGATAGGGCGAGGGAGGCTGAGGTTTTGACTTAATTGGTATAAGCTGTCAGACCTGGTTACTAAAGATGATTTGACAACAAATCATTTTAGCAACCTTGGAAGGAAGTACAACTGTTTGGGGGTTTAGCTGATTTAGAGTTCATTTGTTTCTAACCAATACCAATTACAAATTCACCCTAAGTCCAGACATCAGAGAGGTGTGAGGTGCAGGTGGTGCTACATTTGTTTAAATGCATGTGTTTGTATGCATCCTGGTAGATCACCCTGTAATTCATTTGAAAATCAACTGTAATGATGTCTTCTGATTGTTCTGCTCACTTGAATTTAGAAAAGGACCATTTTACTCATAGTTCACAAACAGTTTTTGGATACAGTGAGGTAATAATGAAGACTAAATCAGGCAATTCATCCTTTATATATATTTTAGGTTTTCTAGACTTCTCACAGAACTGATGCTGGACTTTTTTTTTGCATGTGCATAATAAACAAGTAGATGTAATGTGTAAAGATTGCTGGTAGTGAAAGGAAGTGACAACCCAACTGAATTCCCTCCAAGTCCTTTATATATAGTGACCACAAGATTTGTCGTGACCTTTTTTTGACTGAAATGTAAATGAATCCAATCTGCTATCAAGAGCTCTGGAAACAGTACAGAACTGATATGGCCATAATTATGGTTTCTTTTGAGTCTCAAGAGCCCCGACCCTGAAGGAAGGTTTCACTTGCGAGAAAATGCCATACAGAAATCCTTTGCTCCTGTCTCGTGGCCCCTCCAAGCACTCATTGTTTTATCTTTATAGACTTCTCTGTTCTTGATTTCACATGAGTGGAACATCTGATATGTGGATTAATTGTGATGCCTGGGCTTCATTCACTCACCATGTTTTTGAGGTTCATTTAATCTGTGGCATGAATCAGTAATGGATTCCCTGCTTTTGCCAATGGTTAATTCGCTGTATGGATATACCCATTTGTCCTTTAATAAATACATGAGTTGGCTCTATCTTTGATTATTGTGAATAATGAAGTTAGAAAACTGTATAGACAGTTTATGTTTTCATTTATCTTGTGTATATTTCTAGAGGTAAGGACTTCTGGGTGATAGGGTCACTTTATGGTTAATCATTTGAAAAAAGACATGACATGGTAACTGCAATTTCATGGTTAATTATCTGAGAAAAGTGACAGTTTTCTAAAAGAGTACAGCATTTTACAACAACAACCAGTTTATCCCTTAAAAAGACCTCAGAAAATGCTTCTTTCTAAACCTACTGAAGCACATAAATGATCTATTTAGAATTGTCCAATCACTGTTTAGATATTACTCCTATAGAGAAAGAAACTGAGGGCAAGGGTTGACAACTGGATCTCCAGAATACAGCCTACTGGTGACTCCACAAGTGTGGGGGATGCTCTTTCCTTCCATGATTAAAAAAGTCCAAATGTCATGGGCCAGAGCATGGACTCCACCATTTCATGTCAACCTGAGGGGAAAGTCGATAATGTATTTTTAAGGGATACAAGTTCTCAAGATGAACCAACGAACATGAACCTCATGCTCAACATTACTTTTAGCTGTTCATTTAGCATTATTTCCTTTGTATGTAAAGGAAGTAATTAAATTTTAAAAATGTGAGTGGGAAGAGGGTCTGGTATGGAATACTTCCAGCAGGGGGGAACTTTACAGCTTAAATCAAGGCTACACCCTTCCCAAGAATCTATGCTCATTAGGTTTGACTGGGAGATGTCAGACTCACAAAAAGGAAGGCTCTGGGATCAAAGGATTTTGCATCACATTTGCATATTTCTCTGCATATATATTTTCTAATCACAATGATTTGTTCTCAGACCTTCCCGTGCCTTATAAGATGATAAATTAATTATTCCCCTTCTCCTATAAATCACTCCTTTGATAAGAAAATAAGTTTCCCTCCTGTTTTATATTTGGGTTATATGTGAATGCAATAAATTATTTAGAATTCTTTTCTTTTCTGTGAAGAGTAAATTGTGTTCCTGACAAACGTCTCTTCACTATTACTTGAGCCTGATGAGAACTGAAATGCTGTGGAGGAGGGCTGTGCTCTCACTGGTACACAGCATTAAGTATAAGTCTTCTCTCCCATAAAGCAATTCCTTCTGTCATATTTCCACAAGAACGTGTGGAAAGACAATGTGATTTTTAAAAAAATGGAAACCTTTCAGATGTTTGAAGCTTGCTATCTCTGGTCTGCCTTCTAAAACAACACATTTAAACGAAATATTTTATTATCATCTGACACCATGAAGTCATCCAGTGCAGAAACCTACATTTTTCAGACATGCTGAACTAAAACAATGCTCCATTTATTTATTATTTTTATACAAACATTCAAATCCTGTGGCACTGTGACAAGGGTCCTATAAAGCTAACAGGATATATATTGTCCTTTTCATGACCACCAGCAGCAGCAGGCTGTTTTAAAAGATCCACACAGAGCCAATCTCATGGACCTAAGGATCAGATTCTGAGTCGTGCAGAGGTTATCCGAGCAAATACACATCTCATGGACACAGTCTTAGTTAAAGGCTCTTCTTCCATTCTCCTGTGGGGTGTGTGTGTACTAAATAGAGTAACTTGTTTAAGCAGAAAAAAGATGAACACCCCTCCATTACCTGTGTTTCACATACCCTACTGTTGCTGGAGAGCTTCTCTCCAGGTCCCACCAAGCCCCGCAGTTCCACAACCCACATATAAAATAAACACACAGACGCTTATATTACTTATAAACTGTATGGCCGTGGCAGTCTTCTTGTTAACTGTTTTCATATCTTAAACTAACCCATTTCTATAAATCTATACCTTGCCACATGGCTCGTGGCTTACCGGCATCTTAACATGTTGCTTGTCCTGGTGGTGGCTGGCAGTGTCTCCTGTTCCACCTTTCTGTTCCCTCAATTCTCCTCTCTGTTAGTCCCACCGATACTTTCTGTCTGGCTACCGGCCAATCAGTGCTTTATTTATTAACATATTTGTCATACAGAACATCCCACAGCACCCTACCTAGGCTTCGGCTTTTAAGTTGTATCTGAATCACAGCAAATATAATTGATCTGAATTTATATTTCTCATTACCCCCTTCTCTCTCTCTCTCTCTCTCTCTCTCTCTCTCTCTCTCTCTCTCTCTCTCTCTCTCTGTGTGTGTGTGTGTGTGTGTGTGTGTGTGTGTTTGTGTGTGTGTATCTTCCCACTTTAAAGCTCAGACTAACCCTCCCACTTCAGCCTCCCCCCTGGTGATATTAAAGGCACTGTGTCTGAAGAACCCAGCTCTTTGGGAATTTTATAAAATTTTTATATTGGGGGCCCTAAATTGATAATGAATTGAACACATTTGATCACCAACTCTTTGTGACTTTCCCTCATAATATACTGCAATCTCAGTCATTCATGTTCACTAGTGTGGAGCTGACCCAGAGGTG
>CABHPQ010170165.1:0-42811 GCA_902168405.1 Peromyscus aztecus
TGTTTCTTTTTTGCTATGGATATCGCTCTGTATGCTGTGAATGTGTTGCTCTGACTGGTTAATAAATAAAATGCTGATTGGCCAGTAGCCACGCAGGAAGTATAGGTGGGACAAAGAGAGAGGATTCTGAGAACAGAAACGCTGAGTCAGGAGCTGCCAGCTGCTGCCATGAGGAGCAAGACGTAAAGATACGAGTAAGCCACAAGCCATGTGGCAAAGTACAGATTTATAGAAATGGGTTAATTTAAGATGTAAGATCTAGCTAGCAAGAAGCCTGAGCCATTAGTTAATTAATATAAGCCTCTGTGTATTTATTTGGGTCTGAGTGGCTGCCGGCCCAGGCGGGACTGGAGAAAACTCCAGCTACACTTTTTTCTTTTACTTTTTCTTTTTTCTTTCTTTTTTTTGGTATTTTTCAAGACAGGGTTTCTCTGTGTAGCTTTGGAGCCTGTCCTGGGACTCTCTCTATAGACCAGGTTAGCCTCAAACTCACAGAGATCTGCCTGCCTCTGCCTCCCAAGTGCTGGGATTAAAGATGTGAGCCACCAATGCCCAGTGTCATAGTGTTTCTTTTATGAACTTGGGTGTTTTTGTGTTTGGTGAATAGACAAAATTGTAATGTCTTCTTGGTAGATTTATCATTTGATGAGTTTGAAGTGTCTTTACCCATCTATTCTGATTAGTTTTTGCTTTGAATTCTATTTTGTTAAATATTAAAATGGTTATACCAGCTTTCTTCTTTGGTCCAGTTGCTTGGGATATCTTTTCTATTCTTTTACCTGGAGGTGATGCCTATCCTAGATGTGAAGGTATATTTCTTGGATACATCAGAAGGATGGATTCTGTTTTGATAACTATTCTGTTAGTCTATATCTTTTTATTGGGAAATTGAGACCAATAATGTTGAGAGATATCAATAGCAGTGGTTTTTTGATACCTGTTATTTTGTTCTCTCTCTCTCTCTCTCTCTCTCTCTCTCTCTCTCTCTCTCTCTCTGTGTGTGTGTGTGTGTGTGTTTTCCTTGTTTTTATTTGCTGTTCTGGTGTTACTGTTCCTTGTATTTTCTTGGGTGTAAGATAAACTGGACAAGTTGAGTTTTGGTGTTCTACTTTCATTTCTGTTGTTGTGAAAAATATCCTGAAAAAAGTAACATGTGATAGAACAGTTTTATGAGGATTGCAACATCAATTTATAGTCTATCTGTTCATGAAATTCAAGGCAGATACTTAAGCAATGAGTCATTCATATCCTATTCAAGAACAAAGAGAGAATAAATATATCTTTGCTTTCCTTTTGCTCTTTCAGCGAGATTCTTTCCTATTTAAGGCTATTTAGGAACTCCTGTCTAAGGTATGGTGCCACCTGAAACAAACTGAGACTACTACATCAATTATCAATCAAAACCATCCCTTCCAGAAATACCTTGAACTCTTCCTAATCTTCCTACTTTAAACTTTCAAGTGTTGGATTGCAGTTGTGTGAACTGTATCACACTCCCACATGTACGTTTATTGAAAAATTGTCATTTTAAATTGTTAAACTGGGAAGGGAAAAATAAGAAATAATCCATTCTAAAGATCTCTGATAAAATTTACATTATATTTAGTACAATTTAAAATTATTATCATATTAATTAGTTAGCTCAGTCTAGATTTTTAAGGGATATTTTGATATGGATGTGAAAGGTGTATACCTGTAACTCCAGCACCCAAGAAGCAAAGATAAGAAGTTTCTGAATTTGAGATTAGCCTGGGGTTACATATATTAAGATATTACATCACCCAAGATAATTTAATTTGCATATGTTTATTGGAAAATTGTAACTAGAAGAGTAGTATAAAGTAAAGTTGAGGATTGATAGAAAATAAAGCATAATTAAATGTTATACCAAAATATACACAGTAAAAATACATTTTGTTTTCTAGTTTGAAGAAATCATGAGTAAAAATACATCCTTAAAATAACTGAAAAATTCAAACTGTGCAAAATAGTTACTATTAAAAATTATTCCTAGAACACTAGCTAATCTTAATGTATTTGTTAGGAATATTAATTCATTTTGAGTGCAATTAAACAAAAACAACCTTTTCCACTATAAAACATATCAAAACATTGACAAACATAGAGAATGTGACTGAAGTTAGCAATGGATGAAATTATTGAGATAAAGGTAAAAAACAAAAAAAAACTATGATTGATTAATTCTGAATAATTATTGAAGTTAGGTGAGGAGTATATGGATTTTATTATACTATTTCCTCTGTTTCTTTATACATTCTCAAATTTTCTATGCATTTTTACAGAATTGAAAATTTTATAATAAATTAAATGAGATGAATAACAGTCTACATTCTGATAGGTTTGCTGGTATTTTTAATATTTTACTGTATAAAAGAATGAAATATTATAAACTGTGCATCACAAGAATGGATTTTAAAGAAAGGCTATCTGCATAGTGAATTCCAACTTCAAAATGATCAAAGGACACTTAGCACAGAGACATACATTTCTTCTACATATTAAAATATTTTAAAATGCATTGTTATAGGAATAATCCTGTTTAATTAGACAGGGTACATTTCCTGAGAATATTACAGTGTTAATGATATAACTTAATATTAGTAACAATGAGAGAAGCATGCATCTCAGATATCATGGGGGCAGTACATATTTCTTTTAAGATGATGCTTTGGCACCAAAGTATAGAATTCCACAGACAGAATTGCACATGGATATAAAAAACATATATGTAATAGTTTTTGTTCTGTGACTGTTTAAGGAAGTGCCAATAATAATACATACCCATCAGGAAAATCTTAATTAATTACTTACAATTGTACAATAGAATACTATATATATCTGAAAAAAGAATTAAGCTTTACAATTAAGCAGATAATATTAATATTCAAGATATTGTTTTTAAAAGATAACAGAAAACCATTGGTTGTAGGTGAAACAACTCAACATTGACACATATATCACATATATGTGTATGTGTGGGGGACTGTCAAGACTTGGGAACATGTTATGATGGGTAAAATCTCTTTTGTCTTTATCTTCAGATAGCTGAATCATAAATAATTTAACCAGACAATAGAAATAATTCCCTACAATATTTATTTGAAGTGATAAAACAAAAATATGATCTAAGGCAGTACACTTTTTCCAAAGAAAAAGATAATATACCAAGAAAAATATACTTGACTTTACTAAGATGTACCTGTTATTTAAAAGTTAATGCCATTCATGATCACAGATAGTTTTCTTAATGATATTATATAAAATCCAGAAAAATAAAATTGCCCATAAATTAAACATGTCTAATAAAAGATAGCTACATTTTCACATCAGAATAGACAATATTAGAATAGACAACTGAAGAAACCATTTCTTTTTGGTATGTAGGCCTGGCGGTGGTTGTGTATGACTTTAATCCAAACACTTGGGAGGCAGAGGCAGGCAGATCTCTGTGAGTTCAAGGCTAGTATGGTCTACAGAGTGAGTTTCAGGAAAGGCAGGACTACATACAGTAACCGTGTGTCAAGAAACAAACAAATAATCAAACAAAGGCCATCCTTTTGGTATGTAGCTGCACCCCAAACTCCACAGGAAGATAATTCAGCATTGATACTGATGTGCATTTTGAACACTTGTTGGCACTGGACTTTAATGATGGAATTCATGCTATAATAGTACTCTTCTATCTGATACAGTTTGCTTTTAACTAAGCTTAGAAAATTGAATATACTGATATCCTATATTTCAAAGTATAAAGAGACCAAGTATATTTTATCATACCATCTAGAAATTAAGAAGAAATCATTAAAAAGGGATTTTATTGGCATTTAGCAGAATCATGGAGATAACAATTGGTTCTTTCATCTTTATTTTTACGTAAGTTAATTTTTTTCTCATACATGTGGAGATGACTCTGAAGTTTCTTGTCATTACTGTAGCATGAATCTTAAAAGATCTTATTAATAAAAACAAACCTGGTGCCAGTTATTGAGGTGAATGTTGGAAGATCAGAGAAGCAGAACAAGCCACAGCCACCTCACCTTGCCATTTCCTCAGCTTATCCTGTTTCCTCAGCCTGGAAGCCTCTGAGTCCTCATCCAAAATGAATCTCAACTGAACTGCTGCTAACAGCCTAAAAGCTTGAACAGGCTCTAGTTCCTGGTCCTCACTCCTTATATATCTTTCTGTTTCCTGCCATCACTTCCTGAGATTACAGGTGTGTGTCACCATGCCTGGCTGTTTCCAGTGTTGTTTTGAACTCACAGAGATCCATACAGATCTCTGCCTTCAGAATGCTAGGATTAAAGGTATGTGTGCCACCATTTTCTGGTCTCTTTGTCTGTCTTGAGGCTATTTTGTTCTCTGACCCCAGATAAGTTTATTAAAGTGCACAATATATTGGGGAACACAATATCACCACACATTATAAGTGACACTACTACACATACATGTAAAGAAGATTCTGAAGTTTTCATTCTAAGAATCACTACTAACCACAACTGTTAAATTGCTTCTCAAAGTCCTGCTTTATGAGTGATGTTAGGTAAAAATTAAAAGGGATGGTTCAATTGTAAACACTTGAGGAAATGAAGTGGCTCAGAGTATCAATTCTTATCAAGAAAAAAGAATAATTGAAGGAACAAAAATGGGTGTGTATGCTCACACCTGTAATTCTAGAGCATGGAAAGCTAGGACAGAAGGATGTTGTGAATTCCAAGCTAGCCTTTGCTATTTCATGTTCTAGGCAAGTGTGGGATGCAGAGTGACATATTGTCCAAAGGAAAAAAAAATCAAATAAAGTAAAGAAACAAAACACAACAAAACAAAAATTCCTTTAAAAAACTAAATCCTAGTTGTTTAAACATTAACATGTTTTTCACTGTTTGGAAAATTGTATATGGAACCCTGAGGGGTGTCACAATGCAGCGGTGGTTTTGAACTCCAAGAACTTCATATTTATTTTTCCATGATTTTATAATATTTCTAATGAAGCAAAGGATAAAAAAACAAGAGAAATATGGTATTAAATCAATTGGTATTCAGGAAATAAAATTAATGGAATGGTATTTTTATTGAATTAAATTGAATAATTTGAACAGTTACAGACTGTTAACAAATTACTACTGAACAAAATTATACACTTCAATACTTATCTCATTATATTCACTCAAATTAGTTTCCATATGATCACTCTTAGGATAATCATCACTTAAGAATTACTGTTGGTAGATGAAGCCTGCAACTAGCTTTATAAATTGGACAGTTCTGGTAGGAACATAAGAAATCAGATGAAGGAAAAGTTTAGTGAATGGCTTGCAGTCCTATGTTTATTAAATGCCAGCAGTTAAATAGACATTACATATTTTCCTAAATAACTCAACACAAAAAGATGAAAATGACAATTATAAAGTATTTTTTCATATTAAGGGAAATTAATTCATTGATACTTCTTATTCTTCATTATTGCAAGAAAGGAGAGTAGTATATAATTAAATCTCTTTGCAAATACAACCCCAAGAGAACACAGAGAAATGAATATATATCGATATATATATATATGGAGAGAGAGAGAGAGAGAGAGAGAGAGAGAGAGAGAGACAGACAGACAGACAGAAAGACAGACAGACAGACGATTTTCCTGTCAAATTGACTCACATGAGTGTAGAAGCTAAGAAGTCCCCACAATAGCCATCTTCAAACTAGAACTTGATAGATTTAGTCTATACAAATACAATAACCTCAGAACTTTGGAGATCCCTTGACTCTAACTTCTAGTCAAACACCAAGTCTCAGGTTTGAAAACCCAGAGGGTGACTGGTGCTTGTTTTTGAGTCCTGATGAGCAAGGATAAAAGTATGTCTTAACAATGAAAGGGAGAGAAGGGAGGAGGAGGTGATGTGGGGGGGGGGAGAAGGAGGGAGGAAAGGAATAAGGGAGGGAAGGATGGGCAGACATAACACACACACTCATACACAGAGACACACACACACACAGAGAGAGAGAGAGAGAGAGAGAGAGAGAGAGAGAGAGAGAGAGAGAGAGAGAGAGAGAGAAACAAGATAAAGAGGCAGACAGAAGTCCCTTGTGAATGGGTTTAACTTTCTTAATTTCAGCATTGATTCCAATATCAGAAACATTGTCACAGCCATAACCAGATGTTGGAATTCACCACTTGTCTGTTTATCCATTAATACAACCATGCTGAGACCTTTGAGTGAAGGAATCATAGGTGAATTGTACTTAGATATCTTTAAATGTATTATTATATGGATTCAACTAATTCCTGTTAGAAACTTTGCTTATATTTCCTTCTCTGGGTTCCCTCATTAAGACTATAATGTAACAATATTCTAAGGATTAAGTAGTGTATCAGTGAGTAAAGACTATTGTTCATTAACAAAATTTAACTGAATTTCAGTAGCTTTCAACCACTAAAGCTTATATATTTTCTTATTCACCTGTCACAGCTGCTACAATGTCCAATATTACTAATGCCTTTTGCAAAGAAGAAAGAAGTGAAAAGCAAAATGAAATTATTTCCAATGTTTACTTTATTTACGATACAGTCACCAACTAATTTATATGTGCATAACACAAAACTGAAGTTGAAAAGTTGAATCAATGTTATGAGGCTTTGTTAAGGTATGATGTCTCAGTCTTCCTGCAGATGATGAAAAACGGAGCTTTGGAAGAATCCAGTGAAGGAAAGTCTTAGTTCTGCAAATGTGATGTGTAAAATTTCTTTGAAAGTACTTACTTAGAGACTCTTGATAACTCAAGTGGCACAATGTAAAAGGGCACCTGCTCACATAAAACCTCAATTTCATGTACCTTTAAAATAATGGTGCAGCTTCCTTTAAATAACAATATCCCACATTCTTACTCCCTTATACAGTATTCCATCTGAACACTAGAATTCTATTTTAGTTTAATTTGCATAGTGAAGTGAATAAAATGGAACAGGGAGGGAATAATGGAATAGTTTAGTGCTAAATGTTGAGTTATCCTTTCAAAGAATTTTGCTGCTTTTTCACAGAAGCAAAACTTCCATAAAATCAATCTACTGATATTTGCTCCTCTGTGAAACAGATTTGCTGGAAGATGGGATTTAAAGTCATCCAGTCTAGGGTGTTTCTCAAGCTTTCCTCCAGAAGTGTTGACTATCACCAAAAACCACCCTGAAGATTGAACAGTTCATCAACTGGGACTCTGTGTTTTTACTTCCATTGCATATTCCAAGTGCATTTGAAAAGTCTGGTGACTGAGGATAAACAGCTGCTTTATAAAATTTTAATGCACTCATCTATTTGAATATTTACACAAAAGGAATTTTTAATTACCATAACATATGACTAGTACCATCATCATGCAATAGATAAATTATTATCATGTGCTTATTCATATATGCACTTTGGTTTAAAAAACAGTTCCCCTAACTGATACCAGCTTATATTATGGTTTTGGAAAAAGCTATGGTGTGCTGAATTATCTTGTCAGATGCTCTATGAAAACGTATGCCAGAATGATTGGTGTGAATATGTAAGAGCGAGTTGAGTGATTGTTGCTTCCTAACTGCAATGCATGTTTTCATTTCCTTGAAAATCCAGTCCTTAAAACTCAAATAAATATCTTTCATTCACACTAAAATCATCTCTTACATAGATATTTGAGTTGTAAAATACAAAGCAGAAACAAAGCTGAAAATTTTATTCAATCACTGGGAAAAGCTGACCATTTATAACAGGACCTTTTTTTTGGGGGGGGCGGGTATTAACTGAACAGTAGCCTCACATTCTACCAAGGGATATGCAGTAAGAGTTAAAACTTTTATGCCAACACATCTCCAAACGTTTGCCACGGAAGTGTGCACTTAAGAGCATTCACTGTGCAACTAGGTAACCATGGAAACAGGGACAGCAGAATCATTAAACACAAGCACATAGTGAGTTTGTGTCATTCTAAAGAATGATTTGCTAGACCTACCTAGGATCTATACTCCAAATATTAAAATTAAATAATATTGGATGTGCTGTTTCTGTGTTTAATAGGGCAATATGATTAGGTTACAGGCATAATCCACCATTATGGCATGTGAATATTTGAGACCTAGTTTGGAATTTACATTATTCTCCTTTCATTTGTATGTGTATTGCCAATCAAGCAATGAATGTGGTCATTACAATTTTTAAATGATTCAAAAGCTCATGAAAAATATGATTATATATACAAAAATATTAGTCTATGTATACAAATTGCTTTGAGCGAGAAGAGGGTTCTGGGTATGGCAATCAAAATCCGAAAGGCAAAATTCACATATCATTTTGGTTAATAAATAGATTTTTTGTTTTTATTTTATTTTCTTTTATAACTAATTTAATTTACATATCAGCCACAGATCTCCTTGTTCTCCTTCCTCCCATCCCCCCCAGCCTTTCCCCTCAATTCTCCCCCCATTCCCACCTCCTCCAGGGCAAGGTCTCCCCTAGGGATTCAGCCCAGCCTGGTAGATTCAGTTGAGGCAGGTCCAGTTCCCTCCTTCCTACTCCAAGGCTGAGCAAAATGTCTCAGCATAGGCCCTATGGTCCAGAAAGCCAGCTCATGCACTAAGGACAGTTCCCGGTCCCACTGCCTTGGGGCCTCCTAAATAGTTCAAACTAATCATCTATCTCACTTATCCAGAGGGCCTGATCCAATTCCATGGGGGCTCCTCAGCTATTGGTTCATAGTTCTAATTTGGCTATTTCCCTGTGCTTTTTCCAATCATGGTCTCAGAATCTCTTGCTCATATAATCCCTCCTCTCTTTTGCCGATTGGTCTCCTGGAGCTCCACCTGGGGCTTGACTGTGGATCTCTGCATCTGCTTCCGTCAGTCACTGGATGAGAGTTTTATCATGACAGTTGTTAGGGTGTTCAGCCATCAGATCACCAGAGTAGGTCAGTTTGGACTTTCTCTCGACCATTGCCAATAGTCTATTGTGGAGGTATCTTTGAGAGTTGGGAATGTCAGTATAATAGAGATGTCAGGTAACAGATAGTCAAAGAATCCTGGCTGTCCAATAAACAGACTTTTGTGTTACTTTAAATGAAATTCTCTCATATGTGTGTGGGGGGCGGGGCAGGGTCAGGTCATGCTGAACACATAAATATTAGTGTAATGATGCAGACAATGATTTATAAAGGGAAGGGGCATATGATATAAAGATAAATGGCTCAAACTTAAATATTTAATAATTCCATATTATCCAATATGCATATATGGAACCTTCCAATGATTAAAAACTTTATATGTACTTAATCTTGCATTGGTATAATATAATTGTAGCACGAGTCTTAGAGAGTCTTATTAATAAAATTAAACCTGAGCCGGGTATTGGGGTGAACACTGGAAGGTCAGAGAGATAGAATAAGCCACAGCTATCTCACCTCGCCGGATCCTCACCTGGTCTTGTTTCCTCAGACTGGAGGCCTCTGAGTCCTCAGCCAGAATGGGTCTCAGCTGAACTGCTGCTAGAAGCCTGAATGCTTAACCAGCCCAAATGCTTCTCCAGGCCAAATGCCTCTCTTGGGCAAATGCCTTTCCAGGGCAAATGCCTCTCTTGGGCAAATGCCTCTCCAGGGCAAATGACTCTCCAGGCCAAATGCCTCTCCAGGGCAAATGCCTCTAGTTTCTGGTCCTCACGCCTTATATACCTTTCTCCTTTCTACCACCACTCCCTGGGATTAAAGGCTGGTTTACTGGGATTAAAGGCATTTAATGTGTGTGTCACCACACCTGGCCGTTTCCAATGTGGCCTTGAACTCACAGAGATCCAGAGGGATTTCTGTCTCTGGAATGCTAGGATTAAAGGCGTATGCTACCACTGCCTATCCTCATGTTTAATATTGTGGCTGTTCTGTCTCTGACCCCAGATAAGTTTATTAAGGTACACAATATTTTGGTCAATACAATACCACCACATATAATATCGCTTATGCTATCATTTTTTATTTAAAAATATAATTAATAAGCTTAATTTTTGGTGATTTTTTTTATTACTTGGGTGGAATTTCATATATGTCTACTGCTTAGGTATCACTTCTTCCTCCTCTCCCTTCCTTCTCTTCCTTCTCACTCCTCCCTTGTCCTCCCAACTCCTTCTCAAATTCATGATCTCTTATCATATATATATATATATATATATATATATATATATATATATATATATATCAGCCTTCTGTGTTCATCCAGCATTGCTCATATGTGTGGTGGTTCAGACCTGAGCACTTGGGGTTGGACAACTTACTTAGAGTCTCTTCTCTGCAGCAGACTGACTTTCCCTCTGTGAGTAGTGACTAATTGCCTATAGATCTGCATCTAGGGGGTTGGCCTGCTGAGATTCCTCTTATCAACACTGGCATGTCAATTTGAGTCATTGTCCTATCTTCATTAGGTAACCATATTGTTGAGGTTTCCCGGGTACAGATTCCCTTTCATATGGAGAGACATTATCATAATGGTCCTCTTGGATTTCTCTGATGATCTTAGATATTACTTATATAGGAGAATCAAATATGATACCATATTTATCCAGTTACATGTAAATGACATTTTAAGACTATTTCAGCTTGTCCAGTAACCATGAAATCCTAAATTCACTCAAACCTTGTTGATTACAAAGACAGGGAATGTGACTGAGGTATTCAAAAGTTTGTTTATATTTTCAAGTTAAAATGTACTTATAAAAGTATGTATTAAGAGAATGGTACAATTTATGAGATTATCATATTTTTTCTATGATAATAAATGGCTTGATCTTAAACATTTATATGTGTTTACCTCCTAGCAATAAGCCAGTTATATTAATTGCTTTCAGCTTTGCAAAAAGCGTTTGGTGAAATGTTACAGAGTCATTGGTTCTTCAAAATAGGACACAGAATCAGAGCACTAGGTGTCCTAATGTCCTTCAATATTACTTTGAGAGAGTCTTGCACTTAAAATAACGCTTTTTATTAATTTAGCCTCTATTTGAATGACTATATGTGCATTTATAATTTTAGCATGTTCAGAAAAAGAGTGAAAAAGCTAAAAGAAAAATCACAGAGAAAATAGTTATGTTCTGGATGATATCTGAGTCCAGTCTTGATATGAGGGTTTGTGCCTAGTCTTATTGTAACTGGTCTTGCTGTGTTCCATTGATATGCTTGAGAGGCTTACTATTTTTTAAGGAAAACAGAGGGAGGTTGTGTATCTAGGGGGGAGGGGGGAGAGAAGGGAAGGACAGTGGACAGACAGGGAGAAAGAGAGAAAAAGAGAGAGAGAGAGAGAGAGAGAGAGAGAGAGAGAGAGAGAGAGAGGAGACAAGTTATGCTTATCTGAGCTCTGACTCAGCTCTGACTCAGAAGGGCACGTAGACTTAACAGTTTCTCACAGTGGCTCCATCCAGCCTCTTAATACTCAATTTTTGGATTTTGTGAAAATTACTCAAATTTAATATTTTAAGATAATTTTTGTTATTGTCTTTACAATGTTCCTAATAATTATTATGTGTCATTTCCTTCCAGAGGGTCTGTCTAGGCCACAGGATATTTATTGGCTATGTTATTATGTCTTTGGAATGTTATAAGGAAGGGGTCAAGGCCCAGCCTTGACTAAAGGTCTAAATGATCATGATCTCTCTTATATTACTTGAAATTGATTATATTACATGCAAATGACCAATCTCCAATTATTTATAAGCAGAATTAAGACAGAAATCTTTCCTTAACAATTGAGTCTTAGGTATTTCCTGCAAAGATTTCTGCAGGTTTTGTCCTTAGAAAGGTTAGTGGAGGATTTCTTTTTTTTTTAATTTTATAATTTAATTTAATTTTATATATCAGCCACGGATTCCCCTGTCCTCCCTCCTCCCACCCCCTGCCCTTCCCCCAACCCAAACTCCATTCACATCTCCTCCAAGGCAAGGACTCCTCTGGGGATTCAGCTCAGCCTGGTAGATTCAGTCCAGGCAGGTCCAGTCCCCTCCTCCCTTCACCCAGGCTGAGCAAAGTATCCCTTCATAGGCCCCAGGCTCCAAACAGCCAGCTCATACACTAAGGACAGTTCCCAGTCCCACTGCCTGGGGGCCTCCCAAACAGTTCAAGCTAATCAACTCTCTCACTTATCCAGAGGGCCTGATCCAGTTGAGGGCTCCTCAGCTATTGGTTCATAGTTCATGTGTTTCCACTAGTTTGGCTATTTGTCCCGGTGCTTTTTCCAATCATGGTCTCAACAACTCTCGCTCATACAATCCCTCCTCTTTTTCTCCAATTGGACTCCCAGAGCCCCACCTGGGGCCTGGCCGTGGATCTCTGCATCTGCTTCCATCAGTCATTGGATGAGAGTTCTACCATGACAGTTAGGGTGTTTGGTCATCGATCACCAGAGTAGGTCAGTTCAGGCTTTCTCTTGACCATTGTCTATTGTGGAGGTATCTTTGTGGATTTCTGTGGACCTCTCTAGCACTTTGCTTCTTCCTATTCCCATGGGGTCTTCATTTATCATGGTGTCTCTTTCCTTGTTCTCCCTCTCTGTTCGTGATCCAGCTGGGATCTCCCACTCCCCTAAGCTCTCTTTCCCTCGAACCTTGCCCGTCATTATCCCCCTCATGTCCAGTTTGCTTATGTATATCTCATCCATTTCTCTGTCATTGGGCAATCCCTGTATTTCTGAGGGTCCTCTTTATTAGGTAGCCTCCCTGAAGTTGTGAGTAGCAGTCTAGTCATACTTTGTTTTACATCTAGTATCCACCTATGAGTGAGTACCTACTATGTTTGTCTTTCTAAATCTGGGTTACCTCACTCAGGATATTTTTTTCTAGATCCATCCATTTGCCTGTAAAAGTCATGATGTCATTGTTTTTCTCTGCTGAGTAGTACTCCATTGTGTATATGTACCACATTTTATCCATTCTTCAGTTGAAGGGCATCTAGGTTGTTTCCAGGTTCTGGCTATTACAAATAATGCTGCTATGGACATAGTTGAGCAAGTACCCTTGTGGTATGTTTGAGCATTCCTTGGGAATATGCCCAAGAGTGGTATAGCTGGTCTTGAGGGAAATTGATTCCCAATTTTCTAAGAAAGTGCCATATTGATTTCCAAAGTGCTTGTACAAGCTTGCATTCCCACCAACAGTGGAGGAGAGTTCCCCTTGCTCCACATCCTGTCCAGCATAAACTGTCTTCAGTGTTTTTGGTCTTAGCCATTCTGATGGGTGTAAGGTGGTATCTCAGAGTTGTTTTGATTTGCATTTCCCTGACTATTAGGGATGTTGAACAATTCCTTAAATGTCTTTCAGCCATTTGAGCTTCCTGCATTGAGAATTCTCTGTTTAGTTCTATAGCCCATTTCTTAATTGGACTGTTGGGCATTTTGATGTCTAATTTCTTGAGTTCTTTATAAATTCTAGATATCAACCATCTGTCAGATGTGGGGTTGGTGAAGATCTTTTCCCATTCTGTAGGCTTTCACTTTGTCTTGTTGACCGTGTCCTTTGCTCTTCAAGATTTCTTATTAAAATTAGAGATCTAACAGTCTGCACTCTGTTTTAAGTTTGTGCTATTTCTGTATCCTAAGTTGTAATAAAAACAATAGCAGTGTTCTAAAAATCTAATATGGAAAAAAATGAGTGTCATTGATTCTTCTGATAACATCTATGAAATTGATGTGCTTTATAAAAAAATAGTGTAAATTCTGAAAATAAAACATATTTCCTTAAATCAGCTTTAACTATAATTGTATTTAGTTTATTAATATGAAAATAATTTCAAAGAGGAATTTAGTTCTAATTATCTTTTGTATTAAAATTTATATATATTAAAAGAAAGAAAAGCTGCTCATATATAATATAGTCACACACTTAAAAGGTACAGTTCTTTTTAGAGATGGTGAGTGATTGTAATTTTTTTCTATCATTTATTTCCCATTTTCATATAGCAATTGATTTAACATTTCCAAAGTCATAAGGTCTTCAAAATCATCTTATAAAATAATGGTATGTGATAAGAGAGATCATTACCTGAGAGTGAAATTTAAACACCAATTTTATTGATAGATTTCTAATTTCCCTCATTATATTTAAATGATGGGCTTTGCTTTGTGATGTGAAGATAAAGACAGCAATCATTATGCAAATACAACTTCTCATTTCATTACAATCTCAGGCTATTCACTTCTTTGCACATAGTTTTGCTGATATTATCTTTTATAAAAATGACACTTAATTGTGAACTGTACTAGCAATTCTCACAGTACAACCTCACTGCTGCTCTTTTATGATTCTTATTATATGCTCTGAATGTGTTTTGATGAGATTCACTTACAGCTTCTACAGTGCATTAAATGCTTTAATACTTTTTATGTCAACAGCGAACATTCTACAACATATTGAACTCCAATCTACTTAAATGCAGGCAATCATTTTATTAGAGAGGTTTATTTCATTGCTTACTATAATTGTTTTGTTAGCATTGATATTGGTTAAAATTTTCCTGTTTTTATTATGTCTATATACCACAAAGATATACGTTCCTTTTGTCATACACTATAAGAGGCTGACGTCAACCAGATGCTTGAATGTAAAGTTAGCAAGCTTGTCAATCTGATGCACACAGACACTCAAAGGTGCTCCTCTTCTGAGAAAAGCAAAGCTTTAAGGAAGTCTTACTACACTCTTTATGAGAATTCACCTCTCTTCTTTTCTCTTTTTCTGTAATTGTTTGTATGGACTAAATTCTTCTATCGCCAAAGCTGGGTCTTTAGCTCTGCGATCTTAAAATCTTCTGAAGGCACAAAAAAGGGTGGGGACTTAGTTTCATATTTTAGCAGTGGTTAATCCCTAGACTTCCTGTCTTCTTTGATCTAGATTGGTTCAAACAGAATGGACTAAATGTTAATTTTCCAGTTATTTAAATGCATACCTATGAACTTTCCATCTTCGTTGTGAAATGAAGTTGTGTTTTCCACTTTAGACTAGGTACTTCTGCCTCACTATCTCCTTCTGTGCCTGTGACTTCATGCAGAAAACCAAACAAGCAGATGTGCACAGGCTCATATGTGTGATGTGGCTGGCAGGGAGGGCTTGGGTGATTCAGCAGACACTAGTTTAGCATTTATACTCCGATGTTTACTTAGTTTTCTTGCAGATTAAGTTTCTTGGCATCCTCCCGTCCTAAAAGAGTCTTAAATGTTCAGAGTGTCCATTAAGAGGCAACAGATTCAATCTATGTTTTCATAGTTTTACACAAATCCAAATCATAGCTGATTTTATTATCTAGTATTATTAAATACTGTTGTGTAAAAGTCAGTATTATACAGAATAGACAAGAGCTAAAATAATAGTGATATAAATGAACAAATGATGTATTACACATTTGTGAAGAAAAGTGACTCCTTGAGTAGGGAGATGGATATTTAGGTTTCACAAAATTATGTACTCCTTTAGCAAAACAATTTGCATTTACTTTTTCTCTTTGTTTTGCCTTTTGCAAACCCAAGTAATTTTGACTATTAACTTTTCAGAGTTGATATGTCATGGCCAGATTCTTCTGTGTGTGCACTAGCTGTTCCCCATATCAGTTCATAAATGCAAAGTATGGTAGATGAAATGGGTTTTCTAACTTTGGCTTTAAGAATGTCAGTCTCACGTTCAATGACATATATATAAGTTGATTTTTTTAAATCTCGGAAGATGAAGAATTGAAGCATTGTAGATCATACCTTTTATGGTTGTCTCTCTTCCTAATATTTGGATCAATTGATTCACCACAAGTAAAGGAACACAGGGCATGGAATTACCACTATTTGGGACAGAGACATGACATTACACTAAAACAGTGCCTCCCACTTCTCAAGGAGAATAATTTAGAAGACAAAGAGGAGAAGACAGAAGCTCAAAATCCAAATTCAAGTAAAGTTATAGAGTGATTTCTTTTATGAAACAGAATACAGTTTTTTTTTCTACGTCAGGAGTTTCAAAATTCTCTTAAACAAGGCCAGAGGATGAATGCTTTAGACTTCTAGATTATATGTGATTTATTGTGGAACGTCTCAACTTTTGTCATTGACTATGATTATTATTGATTAAAACAGCCAGAATAAAGTTATCTGTGTTTCAATAAAACTTCATTTACAAAAAGAAAAGACAGACTAGGTTTTTATTTTTTTTATTCTACACATGGAGAAAAGATGATTATTTTATTTCTTAATTTGTTATTTCATTTACCATTGAAATCTCCAGTTTTATCTACTTACCAACAAAGACATAAGTATGTAGTTAAAGCTAAATATTATTTGACTGTGCATACATACCACTTTTGATTCTTCTTTATTCATTCATCTGTCCTTAAATTTATTTTCTGTATAGTCATTTATTTTTCTAATTAAAGTATAATTATACCTTTTTCCATCTCCCTTTCCTTCCTCCAGCCACTTTCATGCATCCCCACCTTATAGTACTCTTTTTAATTAATTATCAATTTTACATACATATATTCATATATAATTGGTATATAATATATAATTGGTATGACATGTAATTAAATTTAGATAATTTGGTTACATCTATATTCTTTTAGATAATTACTAAATATTTGACATGACAATTTCTTATGGATCTATTTAAGAACCTCTAATGTTAGCTATAAAATTGTACTCTTTTCCAAATCCTGTGAAAATTGTTGATGCTTGATTTATGCTCCACTTTTGATTTATCTTTATTGGGCATGTGTGTACTTTGTAAATAAGAAGCTGTATTCTGCAGATACTGTTTGCTACATTTTCCATACAACAGAACATTTTGAAAACTACATTCAATTTTCTTTGGTATTTTAAATAAGTGTTGCCCAATTTTGTCTGTTATTCAGAAGATTTTATTCAGATTTGACAATATAATCATCTATTTATTCTTATTTCTTCAAAATTGTTCCTCAAAATGTTCCCAGATTCATAATGAAGCTATTTTTAAAAGATAAGAATTAAATAATTTCAGATTAACTGTCATTTTTCTCATTATATATTTCATGTGATTGTCTAGACTGTAATTGCACATGTTTACTTTTATAAAATACAATTATCTGTTGTAAACATGTATGTGTGTGAGTGTGTGTGTGCTGGGGACCGTCCTCAGCAGTTTCGGGGTCTGAAGGATGGGATACCTGGAAGGCGTACTAACGACTCAGAGTCAGTGCTCCTGACAGGTCACTTCTGGCTCTGACAATTGCTAAGTAGCTCCTGCTACAGCTTCTGCTTTTGCCTTGGTAACCTCAGCCTTTTATTTTCATGAACAAGAACAAACAGAAAGAAAAGGGGAAATCACCCAATACAGAATGTTCTCATGATTCCAAAGGTTATTCTTAGAAAAATCACCAATATATTCTTCATCATCTTTGGTAAAACACAGAAACTATCCCAGGCTTAACACCAAAGCAAGCATAATCTATTTTTATTTTTAATCATTATACAGTCTTCTGAGCACTTGACCCAGAGGCTAGCAACATGCAATTTTGAAAAAAAAAAAAGGTTAAAAAAAAGAACAGTGGTTAATATACCAGACAGTCATTTCCTTCTCACCCAGTCTACTCTGATCTCTGATCTCAAGACCTCTGCAGCTGCCTAAGTTCCTTCTCAACAAACACGCTCTGCAAACACCAAGCCCCATGACTGGTGGGCCCCAATGACTTCAGACAAGAAATCTGGCCCTGCAAGTCAGCAACTTTGTCTTTCTTATCCCAACAGTTCCAAGGAACTGTTTTCAGATCCAGTTTTCAGAGCTTCCATGAAAGGAAGTTCACCTTTCCTGGCAGTTCTTTTCAATCTAGGAACCCAATAAAACTTGCAGCAATCACTCCAACCATTGCCACATTTTCTCCACACTCCTTCAGGAGGAATCAAAATATCTGGATTAAAGTTGCCGTCTCCCTTTCTTGGTGGAGGCCACCATTTTCCTCCTATTCTAGGTTCCCACACTTCTCATTTGTCATTCCATCTTTATGTTACTCTGTCCACTGTCTTCAGCCAATACCCCTTAGGGTTGCAAGTTTTACATAATACCCTTGGAATATCCTCAGAAACTGAATTATTCACCATGGTCAATTTAAGTCCACTGTGTTGATACACATCATACCATGTGCTATAGTTGACCACACATTCGGTACAGTTTATCCAAGCCTGACAACCTTCCCCCAGGCTGCACGTTCTTTCCCATGACCTGCATAACTGCCTTGACTCCAACCTGGGTGACCATCTCTATATAATTTCCTGTGAAACTGGTTTCATTCCCATCCTGTCCCACACAAAGTACAGTTGGTCTAGGAACACAGAACATGAAGATCAGATAGAAGAAAAAGATTATCATCACAAGATGTAATTATATGGAGGAGAACATGACATGTGCACTCCATAAAGCATGACCTAACAACACTTAGGCATTTCTGCCTTGACCCTCTAGAGGCATGCAAAGCAGAAGATCTGTAGGGGAAAGCACAAAGGTTGGTGGTCCACTATCTTGGGTCCCTCATCTCCAGTTTCTGCTGGCAGAATGTCAAGCATCTTATATGCTGTCCTCGGCGTGTGTGTGTGTGTGTGTGTGTGTGTGTGTGTGTGTGTGTGTGTGTATGTGGTCTGGAGGTTCAATCCCTTTTAATAAACTAAGTTATTTTTATTTGGATGGCATACATGTGGATGAGAACTTTTAGTGTTTATTTTGGTGTAACATTTTCTCACTAGAAATACTTTTTTTGTGTGTGTTTGCCAAGAAATTTTATCTAAGAGAGAACAAACACTGCAATGCAAGGTTAAGAAGACCTGAAGCTGTGTCAGATCTCTCAGAGAGCTGATGTATTTATGAAGGATAGCAATTTATAAAGCACAGGATTATTCAGGTACCAAACTGAACTATCAGGTATCATGGGGTACTATACATCTAACACTCTAGGGCAGTTTTTCTCAATTCTACAAACCTTCCAAAATCATTCTTTAACTCCTCAGCCATTTACCTCTAAGTTTCACAATGCTTGAACTGAGCTGCTATTTTAACATCAATACTTACCAAAAGGGAAGAAGCTATATAAAATATGGGGTTGACTATTACAATCTTTTCTTTGTGTTATCTTGTTTCTTTATCATGTCCTTGAAAATTCTCCAAGGACCTGCAAGTGATGTTATCTCTTTTTATCTTTACCAGGTGTCTCATAATGATCAAAACCAGTACTTCACACTATTTAAAATATTTTAGTAGAAAAATGATACAAAGAATAACATTTACTCATCTAAAATGCTTGGGCACTCATCAAAACAAACACAATGAAAACACTGACCTCTGACAGCTCCTTCAACACTTACAGTCTTTCTGTTCCAAGAAAGTTACTTTGTGTCCCATAAACATGAGTCCTCCAGAGCCTTAAGTAAGTGGCACCTTAATAACAACTTACAGAAAAAGGTTTCAATATTTTAATACCTGTTAAATAACATTTTTAAATTACTCCTTGAATATCAGTCCTGTAAATACTGAACACCTTTGACTCATCATCCAGGTACAAGAAATTTCTTGTTCTCCTATAAGCAGAAACAGTAATTATAATCAACTACTTTATCTCAACTTGTGATTTGTTAAGGAAAATAACATGAAGTATAGTTAAGTATTTCTCATAGGAGATTTCAGAGTTATGTCTCTTCATTTGTATCTTTGAGCATAGAAATTTCTAAATTTTCCCAGAAAAAAAGACAAATGAATCCTGAGACTGTAAATTTAGAATTCCAAGTCATCATTGAGCTTCCATTTCATGGTCATGGGAGCAACAAGCTGTACCACAAGCATGGATATGGCATCTTCTTTTACAACAATAGAGTTCAAGGATTGACAAAACCTCTCACAATCTCTGTTGTGAAATCAGTTCTGGGTAATGGAAGTAAATCACACAGGTACCCTCTGTCCTCTGGGTATTCATAGTATGAAGAGAGCCTATATTGACTATCCCAACTGTCATCTCCACATAGGTAAACAGATCATTCTCAAAAGCTGTAGTCATCATTTTATTAACATAAAATTATTGTTAATCATGTTCAAGCTTAAGCTTCCCATTGTTGGTTAAAATTATTGTAGTCAGTGTTAACTCACTTAAGGGACTCAGAGCAACTTCAAATTATGTCATGCTGACAAAATGATCATTTTAAGCTGATAATATTTGAATAATAAAATAAATATATAGAATGCTTTCTACCCTTCAGCTGTCTAATTGAAAACAACATAAATTCTCCTTGTGAATCTATCTTCTCTCATCCCTTCTAAGATGAGAGGGAAGAACAATCTCAACCACTCAGGCTGGTTTATGCTGAAAGACTCCACAAATAGATTTTTGGAAACTAGTTTCTGTCTATTATTAGCTTACCCATATATTAGCCTTCCTACAACTGCTCAGTGAAGAAGTTAATTCTCTTGTCCTTTTCCTACATCTTTAAAAAAAAATTATAGCTCTGTTGTTTACAAACTAAAAAGGTACAAGCCCGAACTACCTATTTGAGTTGCTTATCACTGAAAATGCCATGTGTGATGATACATAATTAATATATTACTGCTTCCTTTGTCTTTTTCTTAAACTGTTTACTAGCATACATTTATTTTACAAAGTGATAAATTTCATAATGAGCTTTCTATTCAAGTGGATTATTCAACTGGCCCTCATCACCCTATGGATCCAGTCTTGTTTTCTTCCCCATTTCCATTTAGTCCTTTTTATCTTCTCAAATGGGCTCCCATTTACTTTCATGTTATTCTGTTTGAGAAGAGGACCGAGAACCAATATCTATTTTCACAGCCATCATCTTTGAATAAGCAGGTAGCACTCTTTAAGGTGCCTGTGTGTATACATAAATGTACATGAAAAAAGCAGGAGAATTTGTCAATATATCTGGTTTATTTAGCTTAATAGGAAAAATTACATTTATATCAATTTTTCCTTCACCGACATTATTTGGTCATTTATAGATTAATAAAAATCTGTAGTATACAAACATACTTTCTTTATTCATTCATTTGTTGATTAACAGCTAGTTTGATTTTATAATTCAGCTCTTGTCAGTGGGAGTACAGTAATAGGCAGTTTAAGTATCTTTGTAGAGTGTATTCTAAGATTCCGTTGGAAATTTAACTAAATATGATGGTATTAAGTACAAACTGAGAGATATTAGGCATTGAAGGAAATATTCTGCTGAGTGGGATTCATGGCATTCTAATGCAGAACCTGAACGGTACTCAGCTTCCTCCACATTGTAAGAACACAGAGAGGCACCCTCATGGCACTGGATCCACCAGCACCCTGATTATATTTGCCAGACTCCTGTAGTATAAGGCTAATCTTTCTTTGCTTATAAACTAGTCCATTTATGGTGTTCTGTTATAACAGTCTAAGTGAATTGTTACAGAACCATATACTTTTAAACCAATGGCTTTTTCTACATCAACTATTCATTTGTCTGTTTTAAGGGTTAACTATATACCTAATTAAAAAAAACAAACACAACAAAACCCTCACTATTTCCCACAAGAATACTTTGTCAGACATGAATATACCTAAGCTTTCACCACTTATATTTTAGATTACCTTTGTAAGGACGAAACTGGAGAAAACAAATTAAATACCAAAACATGAATCATCCTCAGTTTAACATTTTAAACATGTTAATTATAGGATTAGTCTTTTTCTATTTTTTTTAAATTCCACTTAAAGGAATTTAATCCTTTAATTCTTCAAGCATGATTGAAAACTTGAGGTTCGATTCAATCAGTTTTACTAAATCTGTAATTCATATCATGAATTCTCTCTACCAAATGGAAAAACAAAGTAAATAGGAAAATAATTCTGCAGAGACAAGGCAAATGAATGCTCATTTTGAACTCTCTGGATCTATTTTATATGACTGTCTTATTGCATTCCTCCTTTCTCTTTTCTTAGCATTTATTTTCTCTTTTAACTTCTATCTGCTTTTATTATTTTGCTAAAAACTTGCTCAGCATTTCTACATATGACATAAGAAAATTCAGCTGGACTGATGATACCCTTGTGTTTTCTGATGATAAAGTATTAATGAAAGACAATAAAGTTATTCTATCTTGGATGACTTTATCAGGAGCCCATTCTAATATTTTAAAATTTCTGCTGTTCTAGGGTAGATGTTTAAGCAACTGTCCTTTGCCTCCAATATATATGTGAACACTAACATGCACAATCCATGCTTTGATTTTCTTGTCTTAAATCACCACTTTAACCATTTCTCCTTTCCTGGAAGTCAAAGTTCATCTCTAAGGTTTGTTTTATTCCCCCCCCCCAATGTTACAACAATCAAAATGAATAGTTTAATCTTTTCCCCCATAATTTAGAGAAGTTTTATCCTTCAGAAGTTCTTTCCTAGTCAATTAGATGTTATTGTAATTCTCCATACTTGAGTTTTTGTTTAAATAATTCACTTATTATTATTTGCTTTTGCAGAAATGATTTTTAATGGTGAACTAAACAGGAGAAACAAGCTTCATTCATAAAGTATGTGTGTGTTCAATACTGTATAAACAATATTTATCTGTGAAATTATTATATACTTTTAGGGATGGAAACTTTAAAATAGGTGAAACTTAGTTAACAAATAGAGTTAGTTAAAGTAAGATACTACATGTAAGTTAGGGAAAAGTGTACTTCAGAGATGTTGGAATGGTCAATTGTGACAAAGGATGGAAGGATAAACTGTTGCCTATTCTTTTCTTTACCTGGTTTTTATTTTTCTCATCATTCAACATGGGCTTTTATTCCTTTCTTAGAATATATTTTATAGTCATACGTTGCTTGACATGGCTGCTTTAAACATAATAACTATGGAAATATTTTTTGCAAGTTGTGTACAGTCAACCACAGTTGCTATGAGTGCATGAGTGCCTTGGTGACATCATGACCATTAAGCACTTTGTGGTAGTTTTCCTTATCATTTGGCACTTACATTCTTTCCATCATCTTTCACAGTGCTCTGTGAGTTGTTGACATAGCGATTTGGTCCCATTTATTTCTAAACATTCAGCAGTCACTTATTCTCAGCACTTAGACAACCCAAAGTAATGGGCCTTAATTATCATTAGCTGTTTTGATCAAGGCTCAGGAAAACTTCCATCTATGGAAATAAATATGCATATTTAAAAGGCAGGTATTTGATGTGTATATTTTAGCAAAATAATAGTAGTGACCACACTAGTGCCCATGACATACCCAGTGTCACAGAATTTAGATAACCTGAACACTAACAGTCATGAACTTTCTTTTATGGAATGGGCTTCAGATACAATCATAAATCAGTCAGTTATCCCCATAAAAGTCATGCCTGTGTTGCATGAATAAGCACATATTTTCTAAAAAGCTGGAATTGTAGTATCTGAAGTCTAAAACCAGAGAAGATCATTGTTGACTTTTCTCCCTCAGACTCCTACAGAGTAACTTCCATTTCTGTGAATGTTGGGAAACAGGAAGGAAACGCCCAGTTCAGTTCTAACATGGTTTCTCTGTATTCTGCAACTGAAGTGTATGGCATCTTCAGCAATATGGTCTTGCCATCCTGTTATAGTTGTCAACAACTGGCAATGTCGATGGCCTATGTAGATTTAGGAGACTCAGAGATTTTGGTAAACAACTCATAGGCATCTATTGGATTTATACCACTGGAGCTTTCCTCCTTTGCCCCGTAATGCCTGGTATGAATATTATCCTTCCTCAGATGACTCCTCTCCTAAAACAGTTATTAATTATGTTATAATTAGTTTGCAAACTTATGAGTCAACATGTGGCTTCTTAATACATACTTCATTTTAGTTAAGCCCTTCTCTGCACCTTGTCCCCTCCCTCATTTCCTACTCTCATTCATACTTAAACTTTGCTACTCTCAATACTTCCTGCTTCTACTTTTTATAGCAAATGTGTTTCCATCTCCCCTCTCCTACAGGCCTCTGCTCTACCTGTTATGACCACTTTCTCACTTCTATATCTATATGCAATCCAATTTAAATAATAAATCAATTTTGAATCTATGATCCATATGTGAAAGAGAATATGTAGTATTTGGGGTTATTAGTATGTGTAAATGTGATCAATATATTATTATATTTTTTCTGGTTCCATTCATTTCCTTGAAAATTGCATAATTTTACTTTTTTTTACAGTATGACAATATGACAATTACGCTGTTCACATGTATCACATTTTCACTACCAATACATCTCTTAATGGACATATAAGCTGACTGCATTTCTACTCTATTGTGAGTAGACCAGGAATGAATCTCAAGGCAAACATTGCTGTGATAGTATATGGACTCCTCTGAGTACATGACCAGGAGTACTGCATTCCTACTTTTTTTTGAGAAATGAGCATGTTGATTTCAAAGAGAGCTTCAAAGGTTTACGTTTCTGGCAACAGTACATTAGAAATCTTCTTTTCCCTCATCCACACCAGCATTTGTTGTCATTTGTATTCCTGGATGATGGTCATTTTGACAGGGGTGGGATAGAGTATTAAGGTAGTCTTAATCTGCACTTGTCCAATGGTTAAGATGTGGAACATTGAGTACTTTATGTAATTTAGATATCAGATATCAGTCCTTTATTAGATATATAGCTGGTCAAGAATTTTTCCAATTCTATAGTTTCAATTTTCACACAGGTGATGGTTTTCCTTTGCTTATGTGTTTATTTGTTTTGTTTTGTAGATAATGCACATGCTTCAATGTGCTTGTATAGATCATAGGTCAACTTGTAGAAGTCTGTCTGTTGATGCACATATACGCTGATAACATTTCTTGTTGTAAATACAGCAATAATGAATATGAGTGTACAACTATCACTGTAATATGATATAGAGTCCTTTGTGTATGTTCCAAGACATGCAAGACCTAAACCATATGACCATTCAATTTCTATTCTATTTCTCTCTTTTTAACTATGCAGCTTTGGGGATCCAACACATGTCATCAAGCTTGGTGGTAACCTCATTTACTTACTGAACTATCTCACCAGATGTCGTGAACTATTTCTAAATGATCTGAGTCTTTCGGGGATATTTTTAAGGATAATTTGTAAATCTCAGCTGTACAATGTTATTAGAAATTCTTTGGGGTCTGGAGAGACAGCTTAGCACCTAAGAGTACTTATTGTTCTTGACAGGACCTGTTCAGCTCCCAACATCGACATAGATGGCTTACAACCACCATAACTGAAGCCCGGTGAGATCAGACAATTTTTCTCCAGTGGCCCAAAAAAATACACATGAAAGCAAGAGAGAGACAGAGACAGAGAGAATAAATCCTTTTCAAACAATTTTAAAATGCAAAGACAAGGAAAAAAAGAGAAATGTGCTGCTTTTTTTTCCTATGCAGAAATCTAGAAGCCAAATGATATATAGCCTTAGAAATCTTCTGGCCCGATTATCATCTCGTCCTTGTATAATTTACAACAGGAAAAAAGCCAGGAGCTGTAGATATATTCAGGATCTGTGGGCAGGCAGATATAAATGCACCAGTACTGGATTGGTTGGAGCTGATTACAGCAAAACAGAGCCTCAATTATGGTGTCTATTGTAGAAAAGATGATTAAAGGAACAGTAATCCCTTTTAGGATTCCCATTGACTTACCAGGTTTTGCCTTTTGCCTTTTGTCTCTGGCATTTTATGGCATTATTTCACTGTTTCATTCACAGTAATCTTCAGATCTTCTAGAGCCTCCTGTAGCACTTGCCATTCATTAAAGTCCTGGGAACACAATCCTTTGATTTTCCTTTCAGTTCAGCGTGTTTCTTGTCAATCCTGTTCAGTTCAGCATGAGTGCTCTGCTATGCCAATGTACCTGCTGGATTGCATGCACCCTCTAATTAAAACTTTAATAAGGTCTTTGAAGTTCTGTATCTCCCTCTCTGCTAAATAATACAGAATGAGCATATCAGCCTTTAACTATTCAAAGCACAAATAAGCCATCGCCATTTTCTCTTATTCAGATTTTTATCTGAATCCATGAAAGTAAGGATTAAATAATCTTTCTAACATACTGGATCTGACGAAGATGGACAGCAATGAGCTACAACAAGATCCAGTTGAGAATGGGCCATCATTGCTGTATCTCAGTCAGAATTATAATGTTTATCAATATATTTCATATACAACCATTTCTTAAATACTAAAATGAGTGTTCAAATCAGAACCCTGCTTACCACTCATCCTGTTTATTCATGTGTATTTTTGTAGTGCCAGCACCATAGCAAATTTTTATTCACATTTTCTCAGTCCTCATAAACATTTTAATTAGAATTGCAAAAAAGGCAAACTGCTATAGATCACTTGCCAAAGCCCAAATCCAGAAAATAAAAACCATATGTTTCATATTGTACCATAAAGTTCCAACACTTGTTGTTCAACTCTTACAAATTTTCAGCTTTTACTTAAAAATGTCATATCTACTACACACTTCTCTTCCTTCAGAGAATATACTGTATTATAACTTACTGAGGGAAGAAAAGCAGTCAGCAATACTTGTTGGAAAATAAACCCATATGTCTTCTCTCCAGAATGTATCACAAGCTCAGACGGAAGTAGGGTTTAGAGAAATCTACCAGAAGGCAGTGAACAATCATTCTTTACTGTCCTATTCAAAGATGGTTCTTTGGTTGTTGTGCACTGATGAGCATGACAACATGTCCTTACAAAATTGCTAGGCAGTAATCATATCTCCTCATAATAGTTTGGATATTTATGAGTAGTATGCCAAATTGAATTAGAAATAGAATAGGCCTCTTCTATGCAACATGATGCCACTTCTTAAGGACTGATCAGCAATGGAAAGAGAATTCATTAAAAGAAACCCTATGGAATATTTTTCAAAGATATTTTACATCTGTACTAGAAAATTTTTCACATTTATTTGGCTCATGTTCTGGCTGTCATAACATCTAGGCTAAATGTTATGTTTGGACACTGAGCTGAGAGGAAACACATGGATGCAGATGTGAGAAGTGTGGTATGTTCACTGAGGGATGTGCCTTGGGAGAGTAGTCACTTGCTTGTCTGTGAACAGAATCCAGTGTCTGCTAAGTTAGTAGACTGAAAACACGTATTGGGAAGCAAAACAGATTAAAATTGTTATCTGTGCTGATTAAACCCTCCAAAAATGGCAAGAGAAGATATATGCAGATAATTTTATGTCTTTATCTTGAACATTATCAGGAAAATATTTTATGTGTACTACATTATAACTTCATTTGAAAATAAAAAGTAATTTTTCCTATAAGTTAGAATTGTCGGTGTTGTCTAAATAATCTGTCTAAAAAATCAGAATTTGAGTATTATCAGTGTCAATCACTTTGTTTTAAAAGGAAGCATAAAATCTGCAGGGGAGAAACACTAAGAGGCTAATTACAGAAGCTTTAGTGCAGACTTTCTGAGAAATTGTGTTCAATTTTTGAGATATTAAAACTGTTTAAAGATCAGACATTCATAGCAGAATGAGAAGAAAATTATATCTCAATATTACTTACATTATGTGGTCAGTAACATATTTCTCAGGAACATATTCATAAGTAATGCAGATTAATTTTAAAATTTGCCTTTTGTAAATATATGGTTTATTGTTGTAATGTAGCATATTAAGTTTTCAGTTTGAATTTTCTGTTTCTAAGGGATAGACAATTACAACATTGCACAATTTGGAAAATTCTCTGAAAATTTATTTTTCCAGTTTACTGGAAAAATCATTATAGAGGTATTAAGCAATATTTATTCATGTTATTGTTCAGTCCAAGGGCAATTCCATAGGCAAGAACTGGTCAATTGAGAAATATTAAAATTCCAAAGTATATGAGATGTTAATTTAAAAGGATACTGCGTCAAAGAAACCATGTTCATTTAATAGTATTGGAAGAATTATGTGATTGTGGTTTAATAGAAACCATCTTTCTCCTTTTGTAAATAAAGAAAATATATAATTACTTACAACAAAAGTGATACCTTCATTAAAAATTTTCAGAGAATGTTGTCAAATCATAGAGATACATTTTTAAACAAATATTTAAAGTTTAAAGCAGATTAAATAAATTTATGTTTATTTCAAACCCAATAGTTTATATTTCAGGATCCTTGGTGAGTTGACTGGCTCTTATGCAAAATTCTAGGGACCATAAGTAGTTTAAATTTTAAATTTTTAAGATTATGAATTACTTTAATGTACACAATGATTTTCCTTAGGATGAGACACAATATCAACACTAGAAATGCTTCTGTGATATATTTATCAAGATGAAAGTTTAGATAGACTGATATCTTATTACACTTCATTAGAATATCTCCTATAAGATATAGTTCAATAAAATATAAAGTATTATCCCTATGTATATTTTAATAAAATCAGTTTATTTGATTCCTGAGTCTACTTTACCCCTGAAATAGAATCTGGCATCAGATGGTCTGTCATGAAAGAATGTATGTCTAAAGAAAGTTCTCAAGATGGAAATTCTTTCTTGCATCACTCAATGCAGGCCATCTAATGACAGATTCTATTATCCCATAACTAGAAATGGAATTACTGGTATTCTTATCACTTAACCTGAATGTTTATTTTAGGGGTAAAGGATATTTTATCCTAATACTAAAATGCTACTTTTCTGGCTGGTTTTGTGTCAATTTGATAGAAGCTAGAGTCATCAGAAAAGAAGGAGCCTCAGTTGAGAAAATGCCTCTGTAAGATTGTGCTCTAAGGCATTTTCTTAATTAGTGATTGATGGGGGAAGGTCCAGCTAGTTGTGGGTGATGCCATCCCTGGGGGTGGTGGTCCTTGGTGCTATAGAAAGGAGGGATGAGCAAACCATGTGAAGCAAGCCAGTAAGGAGCACTCCTCCATTGTCTCTGCATCATCTTCTGTCTTCAGGTTTCTTCCCTGCTTGAGTTCCTGTCCTGATTTTCTTTGTGATGAACAGTAATGTGGATGTGTAAGCTGAATAAATAAATCCTTTCCTCCCCAACTTACATTTTGATCATGGTGTTTCATTGCAGCAATAGAAACCCTAAGACCACAGTTCCTTGGAATTTTCTTTCACGATCCAGGTGTCATTGAGCCCAACATTATTGTACCTTAAAGTACCCATTGCTAAGTCATTCTTAGTGAACCTCTCTTAAAAAGTCCTTGAAATGTAAAATCTTTTAGAACAAATAAGCAATCAAAGTCTGAGAATTCCAGAGACATTTTAATCCTATAGAGGAGTTGCTACAGTCCAGGAATGATGCATTACAGTTTGTTAGTAGACCACACAGGATTACATATACATTTTATTTGTGGTTAGGCATATTACAACAAAATACAAAGTCAGCACACTGAATAGCCACAACCAACTAAATCCAGAAGAAACCAGGTTCAGTCTTCCACAAGGCTTCCCCTATGAAGGCAGTGGAGATGTGTTTACTTACTCTATAAACAATGGTCACTACATATCTGAAATACGGCCTAGAGTGAAAACAATTAGAGCCCTGACTTCTCACCAACTGTGGGCCTTTTCTGAGATTTTTCAGAATATATACCACATGATTAAATTTTTGGTTACTAAAAAGAATTGTCATAATTTTCAAATATTTATTAATTTTTATTTAATGTGCATGGGTGTTTTGCCTGCATGTGTGTCTGTTTACCACATGTTTGCAGTGCCTGCAGATGAAAGAATAAGGCAACAGATTTCCTGGAACTGGCATTACAGATGGTTATTGGCTGCCATGTGGGTACTGGGAACAAAACCCAGGTTGTCTGGAAGAACAACAAGCAAACTTAACCACTGAGTCATTTCTCCAGCTTCAAAATGTCTCCATTTTTAAAGACTGATAAATGACTCATTACAAAACTAACATTTATGTTTTGCAAGTATATTATTGAAATATGAAAAAATAGCGACAATTACATGGAATAATCTTTGAGATTTGAGAAAAAAAAAATATATATATATATGTAGAGAGAGAGAGACAGAAACAGAGACAAAGAGACATAGATAGAGAGAGACAGAAAGAGAGAGAAAAATAAAGATGCAGATATGTTTTCATGTGCAAACACACACATACACAAACACACACACACACACACACACACACACATGCATATAAGCTCTCCAACTACTTAAAGTGAAGAAGGTTAAGAAATCTCTTAGAAGTAGTAAAAGATGTAAAACTGCTTTTACTTGTAGATTACAGAATAGTCTACCTATTATGGTTTATAAAATAAGTCATAATAAAATTAGTGTGTTAGTAAGGATGGTTAATAATTTAACACTATAAAATACTGATATGCAACAATCTATTGGATTTTTTTATACAAAACTAATCAGTATTTAGAAATTGATATCAGAAACAAATATCCTTTATAAGCAAGCAATTCAGTGGTAACAAAAAACACTAAAATATGAAAATGCTTTCAAGACTTTCACAGTGTAAATTCTGATGAACATTCATTTAGAACTAGTAATTTTATTTCTGTAAAATCCTGCTGGAAATTTGAATGGAATTGCATTTAGTTCATAAATTAAGTTTGAATGCACAGACATATTTCAAATGCCAAATGTATCAGTTTTGACACATAGCATACTTAACTTAGTATGGGTTTGTTTGTTTTAACAATTTTCAGAAATTAAACTACTTTATATGACCAATGAGTCTCAGCTCTACATATTTTATGTATGCCAATAATCAACATTAATGAGCTTCTTTCTACTCATAGTTTAATCTAGGAATGGATATTGGTTTTGAGATAATCTTTCTGTATCTATTTTAATAATTCTTTTTCTATTTTCTGTAATGTGAAATATTTTACTGTTGATATAAATATTATTAATGCTGCATTTCTAAAAAACATTAATTTAAAAGCTAATTTACATAGATTGCTGAAATCAGATTGCTAATATTTTTGTTATAGTCTTTGATCCATGTTCATCCAGAATATCATTTTCTTATAATGTATGTCTGCTTTTGGTATCAGAATAAAAAGTTATACATGTAAGTAGCTTATTATTTTGAAAAATACGAGCTTGAAATTTAAATTATTTTGTTCTATCTCTAGATCTTTAATTATCATGGCAATGTTATGATGTCTTATGTAAGGAAAATATTCTAGCAGTTCCGACAATATTTTAACCATTCAGCTTTGTCTTTAAAACAAGAAAATATAGATAGTTTTGAATTCTAAGAGGATTTTTTCCTCTTTATTTTTATTGATACCAGAAAGTGTAATAGAATGCTGAAATAATCAATAAAAAATAAGAAAAAAAAGTTTGTTATTCTAGATTAATTTTTACTTATAAAACTTTGATGTCATCAAAGAAGAAGAAGAATTAGCCCAAGTCTTTCAATTTTACTCACTTCTTGTAACCCTTTAGCTCCTTTTTAAAGATATCATTGCTAAGGTTAAAATTTAAACTGTATATGGAATAATGCAACACTTAAGCTTTTCTTCTGGTTGATGATTTGGACCACTTTCATGTTAGCCAATGTTGCTTATTGTCTAACAGTTTACATTCAGGAGGCAACTAGCTAAAGTGCCTCAGTTTCCTGTTTGAAATGAGCATTCACTATCTTTCTGTTAGGATGATAAGAATGAATCTGTTAAATGAAATTTGCTAAATACAACAGCATATTTTCCATAGAATTTCAAAATAGTGACTTTTAAGAGTATAAAAAAAATTGAATCACAGCTTTTAAAATTCCAAAATACATGTATGGGTCTATATGTCTTAAGTATGAATCATTTATGGTGTCACAACAATATATCTTCTTGTATAAAGGGCTTACTGAATTTCTATAAAAGCATTAATTTACCATGTAAATTGAAATATTAGACAAGAACTTGCTGTTATGCCTTGAATAAGAATGGCAGCATAGCTTCATATATTTGAATGCTTACTCATCAGCAAGTGGCACTACTTGAGGAAGAGTGGGGTGAGGTATTGTTGG
Organism: Peromyscus aztecus; assembly: GCA_902168405.1. Classification (NCBI taxonomy): domain Eukaryota; kingdom Metazoa; phylum Chordata; class Mammalia; order Rodentia; family Cricetidae; genus Peromyscus; species Peromyscus aztecus. The sequence continues at coordinate 32,021 of CABHPQ010170165.1, forward strand.
AGGTAGTATATGACTGAGGGTGGAGTTTGAGGTTTCAAAAGCCCAAGATAGACTCAGTGTCTTTCTCTCTTCCTACTGTCTGTGGATCCAGGTGTACAACTCTTAGCTACTTCTCCAGCACCATGTTTGCCCGTGTGCTGCAATGTTTCACACCATGATAATAATGGACTAAGCCTATGAAACTGTAAGCAAGAATGCTGTCTTTTATAAGAGTTGCCGTGGTCATGGTGTCTCTTGACAGTAATATAACACTGACTAAGCCACATGAGAAAGGTACATTATCAAATGCCAGTGAAACACTGGGATTAGAGACCAAGTGTAATGGAATAGTGAAGGACTGATTAAAATGAGACTGTGTAGATTCAGAAAAAGAAAGATAAATCAGTCAAACTGAGTATATATGCAAAGATTAATGTATAATATAGAAAACGCATGAGTATTCTTAGAACAAAGAAACAATCTAAGAAATAAGATACTTCAAATGACAAAGAAGTGAGATTTTAGGCTGTGATGTGCCATGCTTTTGCCTGTGTGACTGCAGGTGAATGCATCATGCTGAAGCCTCCCCAGAAGATTGATCTGCCAAATCAATGTAGCATTAGGTTGAAATTCTAAAGCTCAAATCATTTTCTTTTGATGTTTTGTTGTTGCTGTCAAAATTTTTGATATGCAAGAAAAATGCTAAACACAGTAATATTATAAATATCTTGGGATAATAATTATAGAAAACCACAGCATTCTGAGGAAAGCATCACACAGTCTCTCAGAATGTCAAACTTATTATATTCTCATGCTGGAAGACTGCCTTCTGCTTTAGCTCTACAGAAATGGCTCCAGGTCACTTAATCACAGAATGCTGACAATAAACACAAAATCTGTTTCATATTTAAATTTGTAAAAATACAGTATTATACTTTGTAAAAATATCTGTTCATAATACCTAGCATGTGTCAAAATCATAGTTCACCTATCTTTTCCTCTCAGAATAATCTTACTTAAAAATGTTTATCTTTACTATTTGCAAAATTTCAGTTTGGGGAGATTCAAAGCAATGTTAATTGCAATATATGTGAGTAATGTAAGCAGCAAACAAAACTTAGTAAAAGATAATTGCATAAATTTCATTTGCTTTGTTTGATGTACTACAATTTCTTTTAAAAATTGGTGAGGTTTTCACTTGTAAAGAATTATATCTAAAACAAATGTGATGCATATTTGACATTTTTTCAGTCCCAGTTATTCCACCCATATCATATTTGAAAGATGAGTCCTTCACCTTCACTTATTTTTAAGAGAAAAACTCTATTTTGTAGCAAGAGATCAGCACATTCGGCACAGTAGTTGGCATTCCCATGTTGGCCAAGGTAATTGGAAGCCCTTTCAGTTATCTGTTTTGTCACAGTGGGTTTCCAGAGACATTGAATCAATAGCACAAAGAAACTCAACAACCAGGTATTACTTTTCATAGTAAACCACAACGGGGCATGCTCTTCATTGTCTCTTATGTGATATTTCTGATTTGCCTAATGTTCCTGTGATCCAACACTCCATGTCTGGATGCAAATCAACCGTGAATCACATCTGCTTATTCTGCTGTAGTATTCCTCAGGGAAGAGTTCATAAACAATCTCTATGAAATAATTTAAACATATAGATTGAGGGAAGATGATCAATACAACAGAATTAAGAATTAATTGCCTTTGCATCTGTCTAATAATTCAAGTCATCTGATCATGTGATGAGTATCAATTCCAAGGTCAAAGTCGGGAGAATTTCTAAAATAGAGCAATGGTATAATGAAGAGCATGGATCGACCCAAATTTCCATTTGAACTTGCTAGAAACTTCACATCGCTCTATTATTTGTTGTAAGCAGTTATGTCATTTGATTTGTTGAAGTCTAAGTTATTATTTACAGATTTTCTGTTTTCAGGTCTATGAAACAGGATTTTCTCCCCTTTAGTTTTATCTAAAAGTAGCAAAAATCAAGTTTATGAGTTAACTAAATGGATGAGAGTACCATCATCAAACGTGAGAGGTATTAGCTCCCAAGTATAAGGTCTTTTTAAAAATTGCTATTATGAAAAAATACAAATGTCCCTTGCCAAAAGTGAGAATGTTACATTTTGAAAACATTTTGGGGAGAGGGAAAATTGGCTTCTTTTTTAATTGGCAAGTGTTTGAGTTGGGGTTTGTTACATTGTTTGTTCATTTCTATGGATCTGAGTCTTTATTGCGAAAAACGTGCTTGGTAAATCATCTATTATCTCTTCTTGTTAATTTATCTCAATAAAATTCCATTGGAAATAAAAGAAAATATTGTGATAAACTACTATACAATCAAACAAATATTTCAGTGTCGTGAGAACCATGCAAAGCTCCAGGCTTGTATACTCCTAGTGAACTCACTAACATTAAGGACTCCAGTGTTTCCATAGAAACCACAACCCCGTTTTCACAGGTACTTGATATAATTTTTAGCCATTGTGGTAGTCATTTTTACTACTCATCATTAGAATCAATGTAAATAACTTTATTAATAAAGTCCACCAGTGTAATATTTAAGAAATTCTATGGTGGATGGATCATGGATTAGATCATCTGAAAGAGCGGGGGGGGGGGGGGGGGGGCAATAAATCATTTTGGTCATGTAATGGTCACTCCCATAATCTGCACCCATAAAAAGTTTGAAATTGGAGACATCAGAATTTTCAGTAATTCTCCATAGCTCCTTCAACATATTCTTAGGATAAAGAGATAAGAGAAACACAATGTGGTGGGATTTGCTGTTCACATGTCTTTCCCTTGGATAATATTTTTCCCATGACTGGTTATTTGATTGCAGTGGCTGGAGTGTCTGAGGTATAGGTGAATAGAAATTTTCCATGATAAACATATGGCATGTATAGTTATAATATATACTGAATTATGACTTTCAGATATATTATAATTTGAAATATAAACATATAAGTAAATTTTAAAAAGGGATCATAAAAGAATTTATCTTGGTATCTATGTGATGGTTCAAGTTAGGTAAGACAAAAACCTTAAAATACATTTTTAAAAAATATTTAAATGCATTAGAACAGTTTATAAATTAGCCTATATGTAATTTTAAGATTAAATAAAATTGTTTGAAATTTAAAATCCAGCTATCTAATAATAAAAGATAATTATTCTCAACTTAACCTACTTGTACTCAAATTAAGAAAAACCAAACTATATAAGCTAATGTTATCATGTTATGAGAAAAAGAAGATATTTTGGTGGTGTGATTTATCTACTAATTTCCTCTACTTTTCTAAGTAATCTGTAGTATATATTAAATATACCAAGCCAGGTAGTCAGATGTGCTGACTCTTGTAATCCCAGTACTTGGGAAGTGGAAACAAGAAGATCCAGAGCACAAAGTCACTGACAGCTAAGTAGTGAGTTTGAGGTCAGTCTGGATTATGTGAGACCCTATCTCTCCACCTCCACTAAAAAAGTATTTATGATATAATATATACATATGTATATATATAATAACACATTATTTACCCACTAAATACTTTAATTATACATTTGTTAATTTACAAATAATGTTTGAGGCAAAGTTTGCAATTTCTTTTATGTGTATCTGTATTTTTGTTAGGAATGAGCTCACATAATTTAAAAATAACTTTCAGGAACATATTAAAATACTGTTGAAAACATAAATATATTAATAGTATTCACCCAAAGAATAGGAATGTATTCAAGAGAAATCTATTATGGTAATACCCAAAGTGTCAGCATACTGAGATTCACTGATTTGGATAAATATGTAAGAGAAGGAGAGCCAATCATTTCCCATGTACAATGGAAAATTCATGATTTTAGCTTTTATAATGGATGGGGTCCTGTAATTCATATTGTAACAATGCATATTTCTTTTAGCAGTAAATATTCCAAGTTATAAAGATGCATACAACTTTATTTGGTTACATAATCACAATGAAAAGTATAGGTATTCTGAGGAAAAAGCATGAGCTCATTTCAGGTGACTTTATTGTTTTCTATTAGAGAATATAAAATTTTTCAGAAAGGAAGAAATAATTCTTATATATATAAATAATACACAAAAGTCTGCTACATATTGCCTGGAATATCTTTGCTGGATAATGAGTACATAGTGGTTAATTTATATGAAGTGTCAAGAGAGCATCTGTAATTTTACTAGCACACTTTACATACTATTTCTTGCCTTTAGAACATAAAGCATCATACTTACTACCATAAGTTGAGTTTTGCCTAAAAAGCTGATACTTCAGTGTAACTCGTTTGCCACATTTATCTTTCTAAATAGCCTTTCCTTTGCCTTACTTTTGAGTCATAAGTAGACACTGTGCTTGCACCCATCTCCAGGTTCAGATTGTCTAGGCATTGAAATTGGGATTAGATATTGCCTTCATATTAGTGTTAACAGATTCTGAGGCTTTTGAAACTTAAATATTTTAATATCTTAATTAGATTTTAATACTTTAGAATTTATGTGGTTTCTATAATATTACATGTACAGAAAATAAGAAAGGTAAAAAATGTATAATGTGTACATTTCACATTTTCATTATATATATATATATATATATATATATATATATATATATATTTAGTTGATAAGTGTTGAGGAGAACAAGCCGAAAGCCTCAAGGATGGTATATTGTTGCAGATTTTGCAGTATTAGACTGCTTTGTTGATGTAGTGATGGCACATGCATAAATACCAAGCCAGAGTAAAGGGAAGACCTTGTGGGATATGGGAAGAAATGATATTCTAGTAATAGGATGCACTAGTAAAATGGATTTGAGGGTGAAGCATTCTCAAGATGTTCAATGATGAGAAGGCCAATGCTGCTTGATCAATATGAGCAAAGATAAATAGTAAAACATAGTATTACTGAAAAAAAAAAAGAAGTAAATAAGGTAAGATCAGCATTCTGAACGAATTTTACTGGTCCTTCATTTACTTTTACTCTCAGCTAATCCTTGACTTGGGATCTTTGTCTCTCCTTCCAGTCACTGCCATTTTAATCATTGTTGAAGTAATATTTTTCTATAATGGTGTCACAATAAATTTCATTTCAGATCATAACCAGGAAATTAAAATAATCAGTGAAAAAATCAAGAAAACTGATATAAATTTAATATAGAGAAAATATTAATACATGTATTTTACAAATAACAACATTGCTTGTACTACTTATGCTTCAGTATTTACACCTCCCAAAATTTATTCTCCTTGAAAGTAAGAACAATTGAATTTTTAAAGTTGAAAAACTATATATATATAAATAGATAGATACAGTGTTGCAACTTTATCATGAAATAAATAAGTGTTTATCCCATTTGTAAATGAAAATATTGGACTCATTATTCCTGGATCGTAAAGCCCTAGAAATTACTTACTGCTAGGATAAAATTAATAGGTACAAAGGAAGCATTAAAATGGTTCACAATGGGGGGCTGATTTTCAAATTGCACTCAAATAATGAAATGATTTTTAAAGGAGGAAAAAAAAAACTTAGATGTATTCTAATGCTGACAAGGGAAGAAGTTAATAGTAAAATACAGAGTTGATGCCAAGCTAAGGGTGGGTATTAAAGCACCAAGTAAGAAGCGAAACAAATGCCGGGGTTAATGAACATCACGGATGGGGCATATTACAAAAGAATGAGGGGGAAATACATCTTTCTGTGAAAATCAGTTGAGATAAACTATAGACGGACTGGGGATTTGTTACATGTGGATAGTAGGTATGTGATAACATATACCTTCAACTTCAATCCAGGGCAGAATGAGAGGAGAATAGCAGAGAAATGATGGGGGAATCATGAAAGAATAGTTAGCTGCTTAACTATGTGGTGAATGAACTGACTGACTTGTGCAGAAATAGGAGCTGAAAGTAGAATTCCTTTAGCCTTGATCATGGAAGTATATATTTTTTCCTTTTCTTTCTTTTTTTTTTATTTTGCTTTTATTGAAAATGATTGTTTTCACAGAATATAGTCTGATTATGGTTTCCCTCCACGACTCCTCCCAGATCCTCCCCTGCTACCTGAATCCATCTGTATCTCCTTAGAAAACAAACTGCCATGCTTTAGTTGATTCGGTGGGACATGCTCTCCTGCTGTGCTCACATGGTCTCACAGAGACTGAGGCTGCAAGTACAGGGCGTGCATGTGTCTGCACCATATCCACTGGATATGTGTTATAGCTGTCAGCTTGGTGTTTTCGTGGAACTCTAACAGTGAGAGTGAGGGTATCTGACTCTGACTCTTTTGCCTCATCTTGGGATTCTTTTCCTCCTATTGGTTTGCCGTATCCAGCCTTGATATGAGGGTTTTCCTCTTGACTTACTGTAGCTTTGTCCTGTTTGGCTCTCATGTCTTGGAGGTCTGTTCTTTTCTGAAGAGGAAACAGAAAGGGAGTGGGTCTGGGGGAGAGGGGAGGTGGGAGGAGCTGGGAGGAATGGAGGGAGGGGAAATTGTGATTGGGATGTATTGTGTGAGAGAAGAATCTATTTTCAATAAAAATATATATAAGCTTATTAAAAAAGAAAAAGAAAATAAACAGGCATCTAAAGAAGAAATAAAAACATTACAAAACAGAAACAAGCATAATAGGACAAAACAAACAAACAAGAAAAGAGCCAAATAAAAGTACAAGAAAGACATATAGACTCAGTGACACACATATTCAAACACACATGAACCCCATAAAAACTCAAAATGCAAAGCCATGTTTTGTACACAATGGCCTGTTAGGAATAAACAAATAAATAGAATACTGACAACATTATGACACAAAATACTTCCAAAGATGATGTTCAGTTCATTTTGGGTTAGCCATATACTTCTGAGCATGGTTGTATGCCCAGTGAGACTCTTGTTGTAGAAAACTACTTTTAATTTGCAAGCTGTTATACATTGGAAATTGCTTGTGGGTTAGCTATGTGGGCTTGTATCTACCTCTCTCCATGTTGGGATCTCATTTGATGCAGACCCATGTAAATCCTGTGCATGGTATCTAAGACTCTGTGAGAGCATATGCGCCTTGGTCCTACTATGTTTAGAGGGCCTTGTTTCGTTAGTGTACTCCATCCCCTCTAACTCTGAGAATCTCCTGCCTTCTCTCCTGCACGGCTCCCTGATCTGTTAAGGGAAGAATTTTGACGGAGACATCCCATCTAGTACTGAGTGCTCTGAGGTTTCTTATTCTCTGCATATTGTCTGGGTATGGGTTTCTGTATTTTTTTCCCATCTACTGCAGGAGGAAGCTTCTCTGATAATGGCTGAACAAATACTGATCTATGCATATAGCAGAACATCACTAGGAGTCATTTTATGGCTGTGTTCTTTTAGCACACTGGTTCTCAACCTCCCTAATGCCGCTACCCTTTAATTCAGATGTTTAATCCTCATGTTCTAGTGACCCTCAACCAAAAAATATTTTGTTGCTACTTCATAATTGTAATGTTGCTACTATTATGAATCATGATGCAAATATTTTATATGTGGGGTATCTGATATGTGACCCCCAAAGGGGTTGCAACCCACAGGCTGAGAAACATTGATGTTTAGCAGAACAGTAGTATTTGGATTGTCCCTGAGATTCTGGCTAACCTGGTCTCGGTTTTTGACTACCCAAGAACTTTGGTGATGAGTTCTATTGTATGGAGTGAGCCTGCAATCCAATCAGATATTTGTTGGTTACTCCTACAAACTTTGTTCCAGTATTGCACTAGAACATCGTGCATGCAGTTCATCATTGTAATGAAAAGAATCTGTAACTGGGTTAATGTTTGCTTTCTGCTTTGGTAGAGTGCACAGTAGCTACTTGTACCAAGAACACTAACCTGTAGGGGTGAAGGCTCTAGGTAAGCCCCCAGCTCAAATTATCTGTGTCCATTGAGTTGTGTAGGTCTAGGTGGACTCATAAATAGGGTCCTACCATCAGTTTGTCCACAGCAACCTACATGTTTGGTAACAGGGTTGTGTCAGGGTTCCCACAAGATCCCTTTGGCCAACATCTCGATAGATGTACCCCATTCCAAGTACTGAAGCTTCCTTTGGTGATGTGAGGTGTCTAACTGGGGATCTGTCCTTGCCAATATTTGGTAATTTAATCTAGATCACCTTCATACATACGTATGTATGCATGTAAGTAATTTAGGAAGGTTATACCACATTAGGTTTCCATGTAACTCCTCAGATGGCCCTTAATTTTAGATGTCCCTCTTATATTCCTTCCCTTGTCCCTGTCTTCCCTCCCCATCTCTACTTTCCTGACTTTTCCTTCCATCCCAGTTCCCCTCCCCTGCCTCTGTCCATCAATATCTGTTCTATTCCATTCCCTAGGGAGTCATTCCTTCCTCTTAGTCTCTTATTGTTTACCTAACCTCTATGGTTATATGGATTATAAAGTACTTATTGAAGATATAACAGCTAGCATCTACATATAAGTGCATACATAGCATATTTTTATTTCTGGGTCTGGGTTACCTCAATTCAGAATGATTTTCCGTTTTGTTTCATTTTCTGTTTGTTTGATTTTTTCTAGCTGTATCCATTTACCTGCAATTTTCCTAATTTTGTTTTATTAGCAGCTGAGTAATATTCCATTCTGTTACTAATTTTTTCATCTTCTTCCTCAGCTACTCCAAGATCTTCCCCATACCAACCCAACTTCATGTTTTCTTTTGTCCAAAGACAGAAAACAACAAATAGAACAAAATCAAAGCAAGCAATCAATAAAAAAGTCCAAAATGATTAAACATATCAAAACCAAAAGATTACAAACAGCAATGAAAACTAAACCTTGAAGCCCATTCTTGTATTGACCAACTACTCCTGGAATGGGACCTGTGTTGTGGAATATTAGTTTCAGATGTGTTACATTCATTTATGTGGAATATTTGTTTAATGATTCTAAGACATGTTGCATTCATTTAGCTCTGTATAGCTTCTTGTTTTGCCTGCCTCAAACACCTGATAGGTCTAATAAAGAGTTGAATGGCCAATAGCTAGGTAGGAGAAAGAATAGGAAGGGCTGGCATGCAGAGAAAAAAATAGGAGGAGAAATCTAGGAAAGAGCAGAGTGAGGAGAGAGAGAAAAAAAAAGGAGAACAGGATGCCAGGGTCCAGTCACCCACCACACAGCCAGCTACAGAGTAAGAAGGGATGAAACATCTATAGAATAAAGAAAGGTAAAAAGTTCAGAGGCAAAATGTAGAAGAAGAGAAACTAGTTAATTTAAGTTAGAAAAGCTTGCTAGAAACAAGCCAAGCTAAGACTGGGCATTCATAAGTAAGAATATGTCTCAGTGTATTTACTTGGGAGCCTGGTGGCAGGCCCCCCGAGAGTTAAAAACAAACAAAAATCAAACAAACAAACAAAAAAACCTACAGACCTGCCTCAAAGTGTGGTTGATATAACCAGTGACAGTCCATTGGGGGGAAAATTGATTTTTTTTCCTTTCCTAGCAGGTTTCAAATGCAAATAGATTTTTGGGTATGTGTGGAACTCTATTTTTTGTTCTCCAAGCTGATATTGTCTACTTTGTAGCTGTGCAGGTGTTGTAAGAGCTGCCACAGTCTCTGTGATTTCACAAATCTATCAGTCTGGTTGTGTATGGATTATGCAGTTTCCTTGTAGTTATATACCACCTTTGGCTCTTAGAATTTTTCTGCCTTCAATACTGTATGGATCCAGGAGACTTGGAGAAGGGCTGTAGTAGTTGATAAAGATATTCCACTCAGGGTTGCGTGGTCCAAAGTCTATCACTCTCTGCATGTTATTCAGTTGTGAGTCCCTATGCTCATTTCCATCTACTGCTAAAGAAAACTTCTCTGACGAACGTTAAGGAAGTCACTGATCTATGAGTATACCAGTATATCACTAGGAATCATTTTCTTGCTATGTTCCTTTAGCAGAATGATAGTAGCAGGCTTTCTTGCATAAACTTCACGTCTAAAGTGGCCATGAACCTGAGACTTGAAGTATATTCTTATATACTGCAGTATTTTTGCATCCTGCTGAATAATCATTTGTAAGTGAATGTTAACTTTACTATTTGGGTTGTGATTTAATAGATGAACTTGACTTCATTTAAAACCTTGACTTTAAAAGCCCTTCTTTCTGTTCTTATTTAAAGTATTCTGCTTTGTGTTTTCTACACTTGTCAGTACAACCAAGATTCAGGTTTTCAGAATGAAGGCAATAAAAAGGCTTTTTTATTTTAACAGTACTACAATACTGCAGATTTTATCCTTTTCCAAAAACATTCATTTTCAAATGAGCAATCATTTTGAATTATATGCAGATAGTCTAGCTTCATTATATCCTGTTTATGAGTCGGGTAGCACATATCATTATAGCTATTTCCATTAAGGGCTTTGTTAATGAATAAAGGATTGAATGGCATATTGTGTATAAGGTTCTATGGTTTTCTTATAAAAATAATTAAAGATACAATAATTTCTATGATCTTTTTTGAATAATTGCTCTTCAGAAAATTTTCAGTTGGTGGGCATGGTGGTGCACACTTGTATTCCAGTACCTTAGTTGTATAGGGAGAAGGATTCAGTGTTGAAGGGCAGATTGGCAACTTAGAATTTTCAAAGACAGCCTGCATGACATGATCTATCACTTGGGAAAAGAAAGAAGGAATGAAAGGAAGAAAGAAAAGAAAGAAAGAAAGAGAGAGAGAGAGAGAAAGAAAGAAAGAAAGAAAGAAAGAAAGAAAGAAAGAAAGAAAGAAAGAAAGAAAGAAAG